>PVHP010019389.1:0-31801 GCA_004024765.1 Zapus hudsonius
TATTGAATAAATACTTAAACATGTTAGTTACAATGGATAATTTCCATTCATCATAAGACAAACTAAAATTAACATTTAAACTTTATTGCATAATAAAAACAGTATAAACATAAAAATTCCAAATAAAATTATTTAGATGTAGTGTATGAAAAGGGCCAGATATGAAGTCTATGAAGGGTCCTACAACAGACAAAATGCAGTCCTGAATGGTTTGTGTTTGGTGGTTTGGATCACATGCCCCTCATTGCCTCATGTGATTGGTCCTCAGCTAGTGGCATTTAGTAGGTTGAGCCTTGCTGGAGGAGGTGTGCTGCTGGGGGCATTATAGCTTGGCCTCCCTGGCAAGAGTTCAGCTCACTTTTGCTGCTATCCTCTAGCTGCTGTTGCAAGATGGGAGGGAGACCCAGCCTCTGCTATCCTTTCCCTGTCATCATGATACTTCCTACAGACTGTAAAGTAAAATAATCTCTTTCTTTGCATCACCTGCTTTTGGTCAGGTGATTTGTTCCAGCAACACAGAGGTAACTATAACAGTGTACTTAGCTTTTGATACTTTAGTGGTATTGGAGGCATTGTCCACACTTCCTGTTTTAACATTGCTGAGTTTCTATAAATATACAACCAGTAAAGACAAATCACCTACTCCCTTCCATTGCTCTTCCTTATCTTTGTGATTTATATTTTTCCACATTTCTTGATTAGTTCCTATTGGAATATCAATGTTAACATACTGGTTGGTTTTCCACTAGGGGAAAGAAGATAAAGTAATCTGTCCTTTTAGTTTTATATTATCTTATTATATCACCTCATCTTCATTGCCACCATAATTTAGAAAATACTTTTAAGTTCTAGAAATATAATGTTGACGAAAATCAATAATATGCTTAATCTAAGGAGCTTGTAACCAACAGATTGAAAAACAAATCCATGTCATCATCAATATCATCATCTTCATCATCATCTACTGAAATAGGAATTTTGCTAGAAACTACTTACGCAATTCATTTACGTATTGTACAACCATTTAAAGTATGGATCATCCTACAACTAAGAAAGCTGTAACTGAAATTATGAGGCTTACTAAAGAACATAGCAAATCAACATTGGAGACGGCAAAAGAAACAAGTGGTTAATAAATCAAGGGGACAACATTTGACATTTTAGGCATCAAAGAAATTCAAGACAAAACTGCTTTGAGATTTCACCTCACTCCAGAGAAAATGGCTATTGTCAAGGGAAAGTGTGAGATACAGAGTTAAGGGCTAAATCTCTTTTGAAGGTGATCACTCTCTGATTCTTTCATGATTGTCAGTTTGTCTTGTTTATTTAAAATATTTATTATGTTATACACTTGTTATAGTCTATATGCATTGAACTTGATTTTGGCCCATGATACAAGTCATGGTAGGTAAATGTAAAAGTTACCTACCCTGCCCACTATCACCATACCATCCTGGTCATCCTGGATAGTTCTGGTGATATGAATTTAAGATTGTATATTACATTCTCATTGCAACTGGTTGTTGGCTTCTCATCTCATTCATCTTATATTCATCTTGACTTTTTATAATGCTACTGATTACTTTTTAAACTTACTAAATAGAAGAGTGATGACTTTTCCCTTATCTACCTATGGTGTTGCCTGAGGTGATATGCCATGTCATATCTTTAGAAATCCTTCTAAGAGGATTATCTTGAGATTTTATATCATCAGCATTGAATTCTTTCTGAGCCATCATGTCAAAATCAGTGTTTTTTTATATACCTGAATACTGACAGACCATTAACATGGTCAGTAGTATCTTTTTATTTTTTGAGTGATCTAAAAGTGAAATATTGATTATTTCAACTGTGACTTCATATCTTATGAAGACATACTTGGCCAACTTCCTAATTTACTTCAGTCTTCTCTTTTATTTTCTTTCTGCATTACTATTAAATTTTCAAATAATGCTGTCAGATATTAAAATAATTTATCAAAATCTAAAGCTTAAAAAATAAAATCTTGGTTTACTAATCAGGTAGCAGTACATGTTCTTCTGAGAGTTTGCAGAGAATAAGGGAAGTAGTCATTCAACCTCTCAGATTATGAAGCAAAAAAGGTTAGAAGAAAAGATGGCTATCACAGTGAAGAAACTGATTCAAGATTATAGGTGAGGTTGAAAACAGATAATCTGAAAGTTTCTCAAGAGACAGAGAATTATTCACAATTTCCATCATTCTCTTATAGGACCAACTTCATGGCTTTTGTGTTTCACATCACCCATGAGTAGTGTCTTCACTCTTGGTTTTATGCTCTACGGGCACTGTGTTAAAATTTTACATGTTTTCTTTTTGGTGGGAGAAAAGATTTTATTTTGGCTTAAAGTCTCAAGAGGAAGCTTCATGACAGCAGGGGGAAATGTTAGAAAAGGCTTAAAAAAGTCTCTCACTATGTAGCTGTCTTTGAATTTTGAATTTCCTGCCTCCTGAGTGTTGTAATTATTGCACCTGGTTTAAATACAAAATATTTGTTAAAGATGCAGATATTTTCATTGTCCATGTGACCTTTAAAACAATAAGAGAAATTTGTTTTTATAGCTAATTCATAAAAAATATTCAAAGTTCATGAAAAATCCCTACACTCTGGCATTCTTCAAGAGCCCGTGTACATAATGCAGTTCATGTGTCTTGGCTCGATTAATTTGATTATCCTTAATATTTCACATATTATTTTTAAAAATTGAACATTTTACAAAGGAAAATAAACATGATCATTATATAGTAATGGAACACTTGCACTTAAAGTAATAATATATTTATTAGTAAATTAATAAAATCAGCACAACAGTAATATTTGTAACAAACATTTTATACACAGTGCAATTTTTTAAAAAATCAGACTAGCTGAGATTTCATTGAAATATTTCAAAGTATATGACTATGTCACTCTTGAATTTCAATAAATATTTATGTTTCTATCATGGTTTTCTGAAACTCTGTCATCTGTGTTGTTTCTAAAACCCTCTCAGAATTCATGCACAGACAGTGGTCAATTAAATAACCTGAAGCTAAGATTTTTGAATTTTGATAGAAAGTATATGACCTCCAACATTGAGACTTCTCTGGGCAGAGACTTACAATCAGGCATAATTTTACATTTTTTGTAATGCATTTATTATATTACTTTTATTTTTATACTACTGAATATATGACTATCAGGTAGTTCTATTTCAGAAAAATATTCTAACATCAAATAGACTTCTGCCAAGTAAAGATATTGAAAGCAGTTGTTGATTATGAGTTGAATGCATTAGAGAAAAGTGATGTATATGACTTCCTCTAGTCTAAAGGCTAATCTCCAGACAGATTTCATTCTGTTCAGAATTATGATAACTACAATGTTATCAAGCAGAGAAGTCAACGGAGAACTAAATTAGCTCAAAAAGAGTTTATTCCTAGTAGAACAAGAGTAGAATGAAGGCACAGTCATATATTTTTTGGGGAAAAATGACATGACAAGTAGAGGAATTAATCAAACTAGTCTTCTGGAGCTTTGGGTTGTAAGATGAAGCTTAAAGAAAAATTTTATAATGCTTGCTATGAGAGTTACCACATATCTTTCTGCATTTTCTCTTCACAGCATTATTAGTAAATAGGATATAATGTGATAATGTGGTTATAGTTAGATTAATGAGTGTCAGAAGCTGGGGATGGAAATACCTCATTGCCAGTTAGGGGTGAAGGGAGATACATGGCCCAATTCTGTGCTTGTAACAGATCATCATTCAAATCTAACCTTGTGTATTGACCTCTTGGCAATATTTTACTACTATGGATGTGCCTTTGTTGAACAAATTTTATATTCCAAATATACTCAGTTTTTAAGTAGATTGATTTCCCAAAATATAGTTGCATTATTTGTAGCAATTATATTTGCAGTAAGTTTGACTTGACTTTATCTACATTTCTAAAGCCTGATGTTTTCATAGCATTATAGATGCATGTTTCAAATGTCACAGGAAAATCAATAATTGGTACAATTACATGTTTGAATCACACAACAAAGTTTTAAATTTAAAGTATTTTTAGATTACTGAATATTTGTAAAACTCTTAGTGTCCTCTTAAATTCCCCATCTGTTTCTTCCTGGTGTCACTAATGAATTGGTACACTATCAATGTCCTAAGCCCATAAATTATCAATAGCTCCACAGTTTTTGACTATGACAATTTTTTCTTGCAGGATTTTATATTACTTTTAAATACTAGAAACTTCTCTAGGCTGTGATAATTTCTCATTTTCTCTCTTTTGGAAAATCCTGAAGGTTTTAAGGGACACCAACTAGCCATTTTAAAGAAAGTCCTTCAGTCTGGATTTCCTTGATGCTTTCCTCATGAACAGAAGGGCTTGTATTCGTAGGGAGAATAAATTCCCCAGTGAACTGATAAGCTCTTCACTTCTTATCAAGTATGTATCCTAGTCTTACTGTTGGGTAGGCAGATTATAAGCAATGATAATATGAACTTGAACTACCTCTTTAAAGAAGTGTTTCCAGGTACCTTGACCATACTCTGACCATTGTAGTCTTACACAGTAAGTGCATTCAATACTCTTGTGTCTGATTTCCTCAAAATTGAAACAAACATTCCCACCTGGAGGTAGGTTAAATAAGTCTGGGGAAGCTAAAACTTCAAAGTTCGCAAGACCCTGCCTCCAGGTAACCGATGCAGTAAAGGGGCCTCTACTACCAGCAAACCCTTCAGTGCTCCTCCTTGTATAAGCTGGGATGGGCTTTTCAGTGATACAGCTGCCTTTGAGAGTCCTGTACTCCTGCAAGTAACCACTCACCCATGCTCCCTAATGAACTCATTGCCTCTCCGAGTTGTTCTTTGTTGTAATCATGATTTTCTGTTTTCTCTGCTACATTTGGTTTAAATATATGTGTGTTTACATCTTCCAAGAGTTTCACTCAAGCCATACATAGTGAATGAAGAGTAATGCAGTTTCCCCTTGATGGGAAAATGATTATGTAGATCATCAATCATTCAATATAAATTATTTGAGATTATTCTAGTAGTAAGTTTTTATATGTTCCATGTATTTATTTTGAATTTCAATTTAATTTTCATTGTACAAAGTCGATAATATATTTAATTCTAAAATTATATTGACATGCTATGCTTCCTTTCTACAAATTGAAAAAATAATCCAACTTTGCATACTCTTGTCCTATTGGACAAGTACATTATAATTTGGCAAAGTTATGTATGTGGAATGTTTCCTTGAATAAATCTTATTATAACTTCTTTTAAACACACGAACATCTATGGTCCTGGAGGGCTGCATTGGGGATGTCATGACACCCCAGCTATCCTTTGTGTCTCTTGGTGACATGGCCCTAACTCGATTCCTTTCATGATCTAACTTCTGTCAGGTTATTCTCAGAAACAGCTTTAATTCCTTTTCTCTTTTATTGAGAATTTCTTGACTCAATTCTGGGAACAATTGTTGTGAGAACAGAACTAGGTGGCCTTCCAAATGGACTCTCACCTGGTGCACAGTTGCCACAATAACCTTTTGACACCCAGAACTCAGTGAATCAGACTCTTTAATACTTTTGATAGAATTTGTGATATCCATCACTTTTGTGGAAAAGTGCATTTGGTCCTATAGTAGCAGGTCAGAAGTAGGAAGTAATTACTGCAAAGGCTGAAAACAGAATTTTCCCTTCAAATAAGTAAAGCCCATTTATTAATTGTTAGAAAATCCTTTGGGTTTGGATAACCCAATATCTACTCCAATAGCTTCATTTTTTCTCTCATAAAGAATTCCACATATATAATCTCATTCATTCTAAGCTTTTTAATCAGTTTCTGAAATCCAAGTGTCTGAATGACTATTACCACTGAAAAAAGAAATGAAATACAAACCTCTATATCACAGGCTACTTCTAGCTATAGGAGATTACATTCTTCCATTTGTACAGATAATAATTTTGAAAAAATTCACAATCAAAATGAATAATTAAGAGAAAAAATTAAGTGGTTTCTCTTTCAGCTCATGACTCAACAATTTATTGGCATGTTCCACACAAAGATAAATTTAAATACCTATAATTTTTGATATCACAATAAATTTATTTAAGAACATTTTGTTTATTTTCAAAGAGAGAGATAGAGATAGAAGAGAGACAGACAGAGAGAATGGGTGTGCCAGGGCCTCTAGCCACAGCACTCTAGATCCATGCACCAGTTTGTGCATCTAGCCCTACGTGGGCACTGGGAAATCAAACTTGGCTCATTAGGCTTTGCAGGCAAGTGCTTTAACCACTGAGCAATATCTCCAGCCCTAAATTTATAATTTTTTTTTAGTATGAGTGACTTTCAGATATTCTTGGCATGAATCAAAGACGATGACTCTGGTTGTTTTGGCAATCTTAACCTCAATAGAAAGACGGAGGCATATGTGATATGTGCTGGTGGTGGATCAAAAAATGGCATGCTTTGGGCTGGAGAGATGGCACAGCAGTTAAGGCACTTGCCTCCAGTGCCTATGGCCCTGGATTCAATTCCCCAGTACCGACATAAGCCAGACCCACAAGATGGTGGCCCTGGTGCTCTCTCTCTCTCTCTCTCTCTCTCTCTCTCTCTCTCTCTCTCTTTCTTTCTCTTTCTCTCTCTGCTTGAAAATGAATAAATAAAATATTTTTTAAAAACATGGCATACTTTGACTTTGGCAAAGCATTAGCCACACTAACAATTAGTGATTCTCTAAAAAACTGTTTAGAATGGGAGGAAAGGGTTATACATTTTTTTACTTTACAGTTAAAACCAAAATTGCCTCTTAATTTCCTGGCCATGGTGTGATAAAGAGATATTGGAATGAAACAGATCTTGGAATGGGGAGGCGGTTCACCATTATAATTCAATGGTAGGGAATCAATCAACTTTGAAGGTATGTTGTCTCAGGATCATCTAAAGGTGACTCGGCAGCAGCACAGGGACTTGATGGGTACCTGTACAGAATTAAATGTGTGCCCCATTTCTCTCAACGGCATTAGCATCCTAGGTCTGCTGTAAGTCAGGGTATATATCAAAGGTAGTTACAGAAAAATATGCCTTGCATCAATTTTTCATTCATTAATAATTTACATTTCTTGATTCTGTCTTCCTATAACGCTATTTCATGGCACCACCCTCCTTCTGTTTAAGCTGTTTCCATTCTGGACTTGTTGGGTAATATGCTTGTTCTTCTCTGCCCTTGTGAGTGTACCAGCCATGTTAAATGTATATGTCCTAGGCTATCCTGCCATCTGACTCCATCTGCATCTGCAGGATGGAAAACACATTTAGAAGATAGAAAGAAATGGAGAAGAAGATGTGACTCTTTCCTTCGCCTTTCTTTCTGTGAATTGGACAGCATCCAGCATCTGTTTGGTTTCCCGTCTTTCAGTGCATGTGCCTAAGCCTGTCACTTCTGTCTGCTAATGTGAGCACTTTACTTTGGCTAAACCTTCATTTTATCTCCCTTTTCCCAGTCGATGTTGAGGGTGATTTCTTCCTTTTGATTTGCTTAGCTTCTCCATCTTCTGTGTAAATAAACCGTGGCAGTAAAGTCTTCTTGTGAAAATATGTAAACTC
Source organism: Zapus hudsonius (assembly GCA_004024765.1). NCBI lineage: Eukaryota > Metazoa > Chordata > Mammalia > Rodentia > Dipodidae > Zapus > Zapus hudsonius. Next base: position 7,623 of record PVHP010019389.1, read on the forward strand.
ATTGCTAGTTTCTTCTTTAGCAGATATTGAACAAAGCATAGTTATCATTGGTACAGTTTCATGATGCACTTAATTAGGTTCAGGTAATCATATATAAGTGATATCTCATCCAAAGTATCTGCAATGATGATGTCAGTGATGGTAGCACAAATTCTCACTGCATCGTTACACAGAAGTTCAATTTTGCCCCCAAGTTGTCTTTCCATTTCTGGGGCCCTTTTTCCACAGTGATTTTTTTTTAGCTCAAAACATCATCTTTCCATGCAAATACTTGGTTTCTGCTGGTCTTCTCTCCACTGATAATCTCATTTTCTCTTTGTGTATGTGTGTGTCTGCCCTTTCCTGATCCTCAGGCTCCACATGTTTTTCCATCCATTGCTTCAGCAAGTATCTAATTTTTCCCTTTAATTTTTACAAAACTTTTGATTTTGAGAGTTAATTACAAAATTAATTTTGCATCCATAACCCAATCCTAGCATTCAGAGAGCAAAACCAAATAAAATCATTTAATAAGATTCTCATGTTTAGTATTTCAGTAGGCAAAAGCAATTTTCTTTCAATTCATATAAAGCAAATTGCTCATTATGTTCTCATTTTATTTTCTTGAGACACAATAGGGTTTTTTTCAAGACACATCATATATATGTATATATACAATGTTTAATATATGTATATATTTAATAATGCTAATATACATGTTTGATATAGATGTTTAGTTATTTATACCTTGATGTTCTTTATTTTAATTCTGTGTACATCCAGAGAATGAAGTTTCTATCCTACTTACTTCCATCCATACAAGTTAAATGAGTGTCAGGGAGTGGTCATTTTCTGTCTCTCTCAGTTCTCCTTCCTCTCCCCATCCAGAGGTTTTCAGTGTAAGATATTAGTTATTTATTTGTGCATAAAAATTATTCAAATCCACAGTTGCTCAAATGGTGGGTGCATGTTTTGCTTTATTGCTATGCAAATCACAAATTTAGGTTCAGTGTTCTCGGTCTCTCATCTGAGGATCATTTCCAAAAGTTATTCACTTGAAGGCTCAGGTGAACAAAGCTCTGCTCAGGTTCACCTGTGGTGCTTGGGGAATCTCATGATATCACAGGAGTTCAGAATGAATCCTTCGCTTTCATCCTATGGATTGTTGGTGGGAGGCATCCAGTCCTTTCAATATTTCTCTCTTCAGAGGACAGCATGCAGCACAACAGCTTCATTACCCAGATCAAAATAGTGAAGAGAGAGATCAAGTGCCAGTGAAATGAAATTTAATCTAAAGATTATCTCAGAAAGCAAGGACATGATGAGATAAATGAAGAAACAAGGCAAGACCACCACAATGCTGCTCTCTGTCATCCAGTGGGTGCTGAGCCATTTATTCATTCATACTGAAACATAAGAGGAGGTTTGGGACTGCAGATGGGAAATGATGCATTATGTTTCTGAGAATCTAACTTTGAAGTATGCAAAGGACATAGACATGGAGGTAGACACAATAACATTACATTGACCAGGGACTTTGAAAGTGATGTGGAGAAGATATATTCAGCTTGTATACATAGGCACAGTAATACTGCAGTATAAACTCTTAACAAAGAAAACTAAATTTGTTGATATTCAAATATGATCTTTCTCACATGTCTGAGTTTTTTGGCAGTAAACTGTTAAAATCCTATTTTAGTCTTCTCCTGTGTGTGTATTTGCTGTTTATTTGAGAGAAAGTTTTAAACAATTTCCTTAGGTAAGAAAATTCTGGGAAATTTAGTGAAAAAAAATAGCATTCTTATTTCCAACCTGTGCAGAGTAGCAATTTATAATATCACTCACAAGAGTCAGCTTTATAATATTCCTAGATTCTCAATAGGTTTTTGCAGCTATAAAAGGTAAAAGACATACAAATATATTTCGTGACAAAAAGATATTTATTTTTAATTTTGGGGCATCTGTGGCATCATGCTGTCTAAGCTCTTCATTTTCAAATCATAACTAAACCAAGTTCCATTTCCTTGAGACTGAACTCTATGAAGCAAAAGAATGTGATAAAATTATCATTGCTGAGGTGTTAATGAATGGTAATAAAGTCATTAAATACCCCATTTACATATATTATTTGCATTTTAAGGGACCATCTTTATTAATAAATAAAATAAAACAATAACTGACCTGGGCATTAGAATTTAGATAATATGCAGCAAAATTCCAATGCACCTCAGACCTTAAGGAGTACCCGAATTATTGTCTATGAAGTTAAGGAATTAAAATTATAGACCACCAGAGGATAAGGTATAGTGGGAGACTTTATTGAAAAGAGAATGGGAAGTTACAGAGATCTCCAGCCAGCAGTGTGCAGAGAACACGTGGGAGCAAGAGTAACAAAATCTATGCTGTTCAGCTAAACAAGCAGGAAAAGCAAAGATCATGAGAAGGAAAGGTTCATGTGGGAAAGAAATCCAGCCCCTCAACACATTAGGCTGTGGTGGGGCGCTGGGGGAACCTTACCACAGCCCTTGAGATTCAGAGGTCCCTCTTCTAGGCCATCTGTGGGAAGAAGAGGCAGGATTATCTGTTCAGTGAGTACTCTCTGTCTCAGGTGAGCAGAGAGACAGCTGGTTGGTCTATCTTTGACCAATCAAGTTTAGGATCAGGTTTGAACTCTAGTTGGAGACACCTCCCACTCAAGGGGAGGGGTCAGGTATGGGATCTATGAAACTTTCCTGAAGGAATTAACTGTCACACCCTAACCTATGGACAGATCCAGTATTCCCATAGAAGAAGGACCCCAGTGTGTGGGGGACAGAGACGGGCAAATGGGGGCACCTTCACAAGAGTTTCTCATACAATGTATATACTTACTCATAATAAAGATATTAATTTTAAAAAAATGAGAAAAAAGAAAAATCCTCCACAAGCTTTCTTAAATCAGTAATTAATAAAATTCACCCAAAATGCAACAACAGAAATACAGCAGTGTCTATTCATATTTGCATTTCAAAGGCAATGGTCAAGCTGAACAAAAATGAAAATAAAGCCAAGCCAAACATTCGGAAATATTCCTTAAAATATCAACTCTGGCCATACTTTTCAGGTGTAAATCACAGTGAAATAAAATAGTGATATAGCAATATATCTAGCTATCCACACACTAACCTAGCATGCTCAGTGGTGTAGATCTCTTGAAGCTTGCTTTGTAGTTTAGTTTGGAGGCTCGTTGATCATCTGGAATAAGAGCCCCAATCCTTAACATACCGGAAATACCAGTCGTTGAGTGGAAAGAGCTGTATTTGGGCTTTTACTCAATTTACCTTGAAATATGTAACAGAGAACTAAATTTTATTTGTAAAATGTTATATACAATACATACTCAGACTTTTCTATGTATTTTGCCTACTTTCAGTTAGAAAAAAGTCATGGAGGCAACAGGAATTGATAAAACCTGCTTTGTCTAAATTGGGAGAAAATATACTTAAGCCTAAAAACATATTCAAATAGAATATTGAAAATTCAAGCATACTTTTTAAGCATTCCTTTTTTACCAAATGAATTCATTTTCATAAATTTTAATTGTTCTCAAGTTTGTATTATACATTTAAGTAATATTTTATTCTGCCGTTTTCATTTTAGAATTATTTAAATCAGAGTTCTTACAGTTTCATTCTCTGTGCTTCTATGTAAGTTGAAATGTGTTGACTTCTATAATTATTGTCTACATGTGACTTTTGGCCAATTTCCTTCACTCTGGTGATGGAAATGATGTGGCTCAAATGTGATAGTTATCACATCAAGGCTACTACACAACTGAAAAATGAGAACAGCCATTTCTTCCTCTTTAATTCTTAAAACCACACAAGAAAAGCTAGGTTGTTGTGATTAGAAAAGAAATAATAGAATTCATCAAGAGTCTATCCAAAAAAGATGAAATTAATTTGAATGGAATTTAATTTTGTTTTGTGTTTCAGTTCAAAAAAATGGAATTAATTTGAAAATACCAGCATTTCATGGATCATTACTGTCTTGCCAATTAAATAATACCTACATCTCCTGGCATCAGAGTTGTTTTAAGAAATCATTTCTTATTTATAATTGAAATGGATATTTGATGATAATGATATGTTTGGTAAGAATAATAAAGAATGTTCATAATATTTCGAGTAATCATTTTCCACTGGCTTTAGTCATTGTAAAGAGCTATGGGTATGTATGTGTGTATATATCTCTGTGTGTGTGTGTGTGTGTGTGTGTGTGTGGTTATATGAGTGTGTGTTTATATGCAATGCACATGGTGTTTTAGGATCAGATACCCTTTGAACTTGTTAAGCCACAGCTAAGGTTCTTTCCTGAAAGCATATTTACCTTTTAATAACCAATACCATGCAAAAATAGTAGAAAATATTGAGTCTTGCAATTAATACAGTTTGTTTATTGAAAGTATTCCTGAAGACTTATTTTTTTAAGACTAGATATTTCTCATTATGGTAAGAAACATTGCTCAGACTAACTCTTCTAGTGAACCTACAAAAATCTGTAGAGAATAAATACCTTAAAATATCTTCAAACAACACTGAAAATCTTGTCAGGAAAGAAGCAATTTTAGGATAAAACTGAAGGAACAAAACAAAAGTATTTTGGATTGCAGCAAAAATTTACATTAATTATGAGAGCACATAAGATAAAATGTAGAAAATAACCACCATCTAAATACATAGAATAAATCTGGACTCTAGAAAAAAGAAGTCTAATAGGGATGGGTCTCACAGTAAATTTAATATAAATGAATTTGCCTTTGAAACAAAGATGAAAAAAAGGAAAGTAACTTTCTGGAATAATTATGGCTAAATTTTAAAAGGCCAGATCCATTAAGTAACTAAGATGCTCAGTTTTTATCAGTTTTATGTCTTGAATTTGTATCCTTGATCTATTTTTAGTTGGTGAATCTATATCTACATCTGTGTCTACTTTTACATCTACCCCTGCATCTATATGTATCTATGTCTTCATCGACTTTTGAAACCTACATCCAAATCTCTATCTATAGCATTTAATATAGTCAGGAAGTATTTACTGAACATATATAGTTATTCAGTTGGGTATTACAGATTCATGGTCAATTTTCCACAGTGTGTTTTCATTATAGTGTATCAGTACCACGGGGAGAAATTGTTACTGTTTAGAACGGTTCCAGGATTTCCTGTGGGTAGCATTGTTCAGAATTATGCTCACAGGCTCAGTGGTTTTGGACTCTTACATGGCATGATTCTACACCTGTGCTAATTCTATTCCAGAATGGCTACTAGAATCCCGAAGGTCAGGGAATGAGCTATGAAGCTGCTTGAGTTATAGAAGTAAACATCAGGGGCCAGAGAGATAGCTCAGCTGTTAAGGTGCTTATCTGTAAGACTTAAAAACCGGAGTTTGAGTCTCCAGAACCCATGTAAAGTCAGATGTACAAAGTGGTGCATGCATCTGGAGTTTGTTTGCAGTGGCTGGAGGTCCTGGCACACCCATTTTCTCTCTGTCTTTCTGTATGTCTCCCTCTCTCTCTGCTTGCAAACAAATAAATAAAATATTTGAAAAGATGTAAACAACAAAATTTAAGTATTTTTCTAGTCACAAGAATAGAAAAGAAATGTCATTGAAAAGGCTGCAAAAAGGATCCAAAATATAAAACTTAAAATTTAATAAATAAATTTAATGAATGGTTCTCAAAGCAAAGGAAATACAGGGCCGGAATGGGTATGGTAGAACGTCAGAAAAAAACATAAACCTGTTTGAGTACGACAAAGAGAGACAAATTTGAATTTGCCTTGGGATATTCTTTAATTCTCTAACATTCTTGCTTGATGTCCAGAGTGCAATAATTAGCAATGGCGAGGGTAAATTTTGTTTCAAGATCTTGCTTTTAGATGGACATAATATGGTAAGTAGCTCAGACAGGAGACACTGAAAGTCACCAGAGGATGACTTTGCTTGACGTGTCAGGAGGGGAATTTGGAATAATTTTGAATCTGTTTCTGTGATAGTAACTTTTCTGCCTATTACATACACTAACCACTGGAGATGTTGGTGGTATCAGTTAATTTCTCATTGCTGAAATAAAACATCTGACCAGAAACAGTTTATGGGAGAATAATGTTTATTTCAGGTGTATGGTGTGAAGTGGAGATTTCATCATGATGGGAAAAAAAAAAAAGCATAGAGACTTGCTCAGCAGCCGGGCATAAGCATTTTGTGACCTAGGTTTGAACAACAAGTGTGTTGGATTGCAACCCCAGTGACATCCTCCAGCAGGGACACCACCTCCAGAAAGGCTCTACCAGCTGGGGACTAAGTAGGAAGCATAAACAGGAATATTTCATTTACATAAACCACCACAGTGGCTAATGCCTACTTTCCACATTCCAAGTCACATAGAAGCTTTGTGTGTGTGTGGGGGGGGTAGAGGTGGGATAATGGGGAAATCCCTTATAACCTCAAAACATACAGGAGAGTCATTCTTGATTGTGTGGAAGAGATATGTTTCCAGTTAAGATAAAATTATATAAAAAAATCACAAACATGAAAACTTTTAAGGAAATGTTCGAACCCAAAATTTTACACACTGACAGATTCTAAATAATACCAATTAAAAAAATAAAAATAAATCTATAATAAAGTTCATCATCATTAAATTGTAACTCATCAAATACATATAGAGAAACCTTAAAAACAGCTCAGGGGAAAAATTTGAAGTTGAAGTCTTTCTTAAAAAATTTTGAAGTTGAAGTGTTTCTTTTTGCTTATCTTAGGTATTTTACAATTTAAAAAATACAGAACTATATCTAAGGATAGGAGAAAGGCTCATGTGTTAACAGAGAGAGGATGAATGATAAAGGGAACCTGAGTAAAGCAATACCCAACTCATTATGTCATTTTTCTGTTTTCCCATAGTTCTTTCTCATCTTGATACATGCTGATGTCTGGGAATTGAAGTCTGGATCCTCTACTCCATGGTTGAACACCCATCTCCACCCCAGGTGAGTGAACCCCTGGGCTGAGACTGTGGACACCACCCCTGAGGAATGGAGCATCTGAATTTCCATAATCTTGGCTCAGCCTTTCCATGAGGATGCTTACTTACTGGTCCAAGCCTGCACAGCTTCCAGATATCCAACTTTAAAGAAGTTGAGTTTTCATCATCTTTGGCTCTTCCTTTAGTTATCACTTCTTAACTCACTTTTTTAGATCCTCTAAATGTGCTAAAATATCTCATTTTATGCTGTCACAACTGAGCTTTCACTTTATCCCTGTTACTTTGCTGTAACATTACTAGAGTTGTAGCAAAAAGAAGGATTTATTCATTATCTTCATTCTGTTTGCAATATTTGTATTTTTAAATTAATACAGAAACAATCACTAGGTGGTATGTCCTCTAGAATGGCATATTATTACTCTGCTGAGGAGTCCCGCATTATTGCAAACTGGAAAACTCTATCTGAGAGTTCCCTAAATAGAGTTCTTCTTTTTCTTTTTTTCTATTCATCTTTTTTATTAAGCAATAGTTTTCATTTGAATTGTTTACTATTCCTTTCCCATGACCTTATTTTACAGAACACTGACTTCACAGTTCCTAAGTTAAATGCTTAGAAATGGCACTTATTAGTTGTGTGATAGCAGTAAATAATTTAAGTTTAATAACTTTAAATTTGCTCTTTATCACTCAGAATAATGCCTATTTACCTCATTAACATGTGAAGATTAAGTGTGAAAATGCATATTAAATTATCTACCAAACTCATACTCAAAACCTAAGGATCTTATAAAAATAACATAATAAATAACATCAACAAAAACTCTGGGTTTTCATGGCTCTTAAGTTCAAGTCAGGAATATATATATATATATGTATATATATATATATGTATGTGTATATATATGTATATATATATGTATGTATATATATGTAAGTAATAATGTAAATGTATAAAAATAGTGTTGTCTTATTGGATCTCCACAGTGATGCAGTAGTGAGAGACTGAGGTCTTTTCTAAGAACTCCCTGGGTTCCTGACACTCAATTTCTTATCCACATTTAGAAAACAACTGAAAAACTCAAGACAATGAAAAGTGTGAGTTATAGACTATAAGAATTATAAAGTATATGTTAAGATAGAGGAGAAAAAGCTGGAAGCTCTCAAGCCAAGAAAAATCCTCCCCTCCCAGGATGGATAGAGGGAAGACCAGAGAAAAATCACTCTCACACAGGGAATCTTGGCTCAGGTCCAGTTATAGAAATTAGTCATCCAATTAGGTTGTGTGCCATTGCCAATGTAAAAAGTATATAATGGAACTCTAGTGTTTGTTGGGTATAGGATGACTGGTGAATCAGGAAAGGCCCACCCATGGATTTAAGCCCTGGAAAACTCCAAGAAGAATCAGACAGGACCAGGGTGGCATTCTTTCTATGGGTCTGTGTCTAACTGACTACCTGTAAGAGACTTGTCTCCTAATGTGTATCAATGCCATATTATAAATAAATGTGAAGGAATGGTATAAAGCAATACTTAAAAGTAAGATGTTTTTAAACAGATAATATGCATATTTAACTTAGACACTTATGAATAAAGAAAAATGAGAGCACAGGAAGTATTGGTGAAAGAGGGAAGTGATTACTGGTTTGTAACTTTGTTGAGAAATAGTGAAGGACGACCTCACTCACTCAGAAGTTTAAACTTGAGCAGGAACTGGAAGGAAGACAGACAGATATCACATGCATATTTTGGTAAGTAACTATGTGAACAAGAGCCATGGCAAAGGCTTTGAGGTGGGAGAATGCTTGACATGTTCTGAAAGAGCATGGAGGAAACCAGTGGTTAAGTAGAACATAAACTGGTATGAGTCTGACAGGTAGCCAGGTAGCATTGGGTGTGGGATGTGTGATTGTGAAGAGCAGTGTAAATCCTAGACAGAGATTTGGAGAACAAGTCATTGAAATATATTGAACAATGGGATGACTTCATTTATTTTTATTTTTACTAAATCATTCTAGCTTGGTCCTGCATACTAAATGCGAGAAAATCAGAAGCAGGAAAAAAAATAAGAAGCTACTACAATAATCCAAGCCCAAAACAGACATTGAATGGGACAATGATGTTTGGAGAATAGCTGATGAGGAGAACAGAAAGTCTGGATTTATACTAAAGGGGACAGAACTAGATTTGATAAACTTTTACTAGAGCATGACAGCAAGGGGGATGAAGGATGACTTTAAAATTGTTGGCTTAATTAAATGGAAATAATAAAGCACTATTAACTGAAGTGTGGACATCTTCATGAGGATCAGCTTCAGGACTTCTACCTGTCAGGCTTGAAATGCTGTGAAACTCCTTGCAGAATTTTTGAGAAGCAGGTGGGATATTGGACAGAGCTTAAGATATATTTAAGATGAATCATCACATAAATGTAATGTGCATTCTACAACTCTATTTAAGCATGTTACAAATGTTGTGTAAACATTTCCTGGGGAGACTAAGAAATGCCTGTTCATTTGAGATAGGGCATTAATTTACCAAGTCTATCTTAGTGCTCCAAAGACTATAATTTAGTATACTTTCAGAAGCATGAGAGAGGTGATTTCTTTACAGTAGCATGGGAAATTTATGAGAAGTCACACCACTAATGAAAATTTCTCTCTCTGTGTACCAATTAGGAAATGTTACTTGCATATATATATGCCTTCCTTCAAGCCACTTTCTGTAAAAAGAATTTGCATTCTAACCAGCTTGAGCCTTCCATGGGGAACTTCAGGCATCTTTTCCTTTTCCCCACGCAAAGCAAGGTGCACACTTAATGGTGGTAGTTAATTTATAATTGTACCTTAAGTAACCTAAAACTCATCTCTGTGCCTGTAACTTTAAACTTCCTTGAATTTTTCTCTGTGATTAACTGTACATCTTTCACATATTTCTGATCTATATTTCCACCAAGCACACCAGTCAATTACTTTTAAACTCAACTTTGACCAAATTCTCAGTGTGTGGGCAATATGCAACCAGCCTTTTCTCCTCTAGCCCATTTCCAACTAAGCTGTCTCCTTCCCCTTTGATAGTTTATACGCCAAGCTTTAATAGTCCACAATTCTCTTTGCATTTAGCATTTTTAAACTCTTACCAGATTAGCCCATAAAGCTATGCTTATAGCAATGCAAGGCTTATCCATTCCAAAGTATTTCCACATTTCTGCCACAAACACATTCCAAATGGCCAAAATCTACATGGTCAGATTCATCACCACAATGAGTCAGTACTCATTTTCTGTTGTAGTTACCTTTGTGTTGTCAGGGAAAGGAAAATAAAAAGCTATCTGATCAGAAGCAGCTTCTGGGAGGAAAGGGTTTTTATTAGGCTTACAGATTCCAGGGGAAGCATCATCATGGTGAAAGAAGCTGGCTCACATCCATTCATCCATAGCAGAGAGAGCCAAGCCAACACCAGCAGGCACAAAGAGCCAGATCTCAAACTAGCCTTCAACACACCTAGTAGGACTGAGGTTGAGATCCTCCCAATAATACATCTCTAGCAGGGCTCTGCATATTGAAGACTTAAGTAGAAAGCTTAATCTAAATCAAAACTACCCAAGTATATGAGGCCATTTGCATTCAAACTACCATTTCTGGGATGTGAAGTGGCTTGATCATGCTACAAGTCACACAGCTTCATTTTCTGTCCAGAGTCACATGTCTGCACATTTGTTTTTTAAGTACAAAGCCTTTGCTGTCCATCTGACATCTAGGATGAAGAAGAAGCGAACTAAAGGGGTGAACAGACAAGCCAGTAAGGATGACTTTCTTAAGTTTATTTCTTGAAAGTGTCACAGATTTCTTACACAATTTGCTGCAGGAGATCCAGGAAATCAATTTGATCTTTGCATATTCTATAGCAATTTTTTTGTTTTGTTTTATTTTTTTAATATATATTTATTGTCCATAATGAGTTACATTATTTAGTGGGCAAACCATGCGTTGTTATCCCGAATTCCCCAATTCCCCTCCTCCCCATCCCTGATCAGTTGTATATCCTCCTCCGTGGCCTGTCTGTATTAGTCCTTGTGGCAAGGGATCCTGTATATCTTAGTACTCATCCCGGTCTTCCTGGCCCAAGTGTGTTGTTACTGATGGGTGCCTCCGGACAGTCTCCCCCACCATGGCTTTCACAATCTTTCCGCCCCCTCTTCCGCTCAGTTCCCTGAGTCATGGTGGGTGAGTAATAAGACTGCTTTAATGTTGCGAGCTTAGGGGTTCTTGTGTCGAAAATCCTTGGTTTCTGTCTCAATGGCCTATCCTGTGTTGATTGAATGGCTGTGGTTATAGGTCCCTTGTTCATCTGTCATTGTCTGCTGGGTTCCCTATGGATCCTCCCTGATATGACTGTGGTGGCTCCTCTCTTGCCAGGATCTCATCCATCAGCCTACGGTTGGTTGGTAGGGTTAGATGGGCCACAGCTCTCTCGTTGCATCCTGAAAAACACAAACACATTTGGCTTATCTAGAGTTGGTTAAATGGCTGTGGCTATGGGTCCCTTGTTCATCCCGTCCTTCTATAGCAAAATTTTAAGGACAAAAGATGAGTCAGCAAATTCCAAAGATTCCGGGCCATGTGGCTTTAGATCAGACAAATATTTTTTTTATTGTAGATACAAAAGTGACATATTTAATATGTGAAGGAATTTATGTGTCTATATTAATCAACTTGTATTTAAAAGTTGAATGAATTTATTTTTTCCCCCTGTTTCCTGTAGCTTACTGACCAGTGCTCTGTAAGACTGTAAAGAATAGGAAAAGGGCTTCTATGTGGCCTTTAGGGTCACTGTTTTATACTGAATGTACTTACATTTTCTATTGAGATTGATGATCACAGTAAGTGCTAGAGGACGAAGTACTGAAAACCAGAAGGCTTGGTTCATGTTTAGCTCTAGCACTCAATCCCAATATAACCTTGAGCATGTTACTTAACCTTCCAATGCCAACTTTTCTCATCTGTGAAACAGATAATGAAACCTGCATTGCTGACCACTGCACATGAGAGGGGAAATTAAATGAAATAATGTGAACAGAAATCACAATACTTTGAAAACTCTCTGGTATACTTAAACAGTTGGTATAAAACGCATTCTGTAAAGTACATTGAGCTCCTTTTCTTCTTTTTTCTAAAGTATCTTTTCATACAATTACACAATGAAATATAGTGCATCACAGGAAGCTAAAGTGTTAGCTCAGTAGCCTAACCCTGCTGAGACAAGTGATGAGAGCAGAGTGAACTCAGCTGTAAATTACCAGAACTAAGTGAGAAAAGAATAGCCACATAAAAATGAGAAAAAAATCAACTGTGGAATGGAGAGCTTGGAGAAAACACAACCCTAGCAATTGTATGGTTGCGTTGTAGTTTTGGAAATAAAATATATATTTCATCTTTAAAAGATATAGCTAACTTTTCCTTTACTAATAAAATGCTATTCAGTGAAATTATGTGGATAAACTTAAATTTATGTGTAATAATGAGTGAGGTTTTGTTTTACTATATATTTATTATTATAATACACATGGGCTCAACAGTCCTAATTCTAAAACTATCAGATATCATATTCTAAAATCATGGAGAAACTATTTAGCTCACCAAGAACACAATTATCCACTTAGAGATGTAACCAGTAAACAAGTGACTGTTAAGATTTCTTTAAACTCTGAAGTGTAAAATTCTAGTAGTAAAAAAGTGCAATTTGCCTAGTAGTATACAGTGTAGACTTATCACTGAGTGGCATAGTATGTAATTAATAAATAGCTAAGGCATCTCCATCTCTCTGTTCAGAATGCAAAGCCTTCTCAAGAATGAGAAGCAGCACTGACCTTCCATTGGAACCTGCCGGTGACTTTTCATGTGCCAACCTGCAGCATAAAATACTATTATTGAATATGAATGACATCATACTGACTTTCACCAAGGAGGACTTTTAAAAAGCAAATGGGCATAGATTTCAAAACTTTAATCTATTATGAGTACTTCCAATATGCATTACTTGTCAAGTGGAATTCAAGATTAGCTGCTTATTGATGAGTCAACAGAGATCTATTGGAATTTCTATGAAGTATCCAAAGTTAACCAAATGAGTCCAAATTAATGTGGGTTTGAGATTCTGCACTGTAACAGGCACATTCATGATCTCCTCAGGACTGACAGAAGATTCTGCCTGGTGTTACTATCCATTGACCTTTCAGGTCAAGATTTACTGCCATTAGGAGTTAAATACTAGGTCTCTGTGAGTTAACACCATTTGTACTTCCTACGACAACTAGAACATGTAACCTACTGTAATCTTTTTGATACTAAATATTCTCATTAATTGTAGTGATATCTTCATGTAATTCATTTATTCATAACCCTTTCAATCTGCTTTATTATTTTACATCAACTCCAACACTCACAATGAGGGACTTTTAAATATTGGTTTCAAGCTCTTCTAATACCTCACTATTAAATTTCCACTTCCATTCTGCTCTAGGTATCTATATAGACAAGCACACATAGAACTTGTAACACATTTACTGATATTGGCACAGTTTCCCTCTCCCTGTGTGGGGAGGATGTTGAAGGATATGTGAGATCCATGAATAAAACAGAAAAATCAATTAGAAGTCCATTATTGTAAATCAAATAAGACAATTCCTGAATGTACAGCCAATGAAATTGTTAAAGAATTGCTAGTCTTGCATATACTGTTCAAGTGCAGCATAACTCAATTCCCTTCCAGCAGCATAAAGTCAACAAGGGAAACTTCCTCATTTGTACTAAGTGTCAATTCTACTTGAGCTGAACCTTTAGTATCAAGTGTTTGTCCACCCTATGAAGGCACTAAAGACAACATAAGAGGCCTTGTCTAGAATATTACTATCCAGGCATGCAGAGAAATAAGGCACTGCTGAATGTCAGAGTGAGAGCAGATATTGTGGACCAGTAATGACAGACACAGTATTCATAGCTTGCTGACTTATAACCACCTATTCCCACTCAGAGAAAATTCTGTAAAGTCAGCCCATGAGGAACCCAGAATGGGACTTCAGAACAAAAACAGCTTTCCATATCACAAGGTTCATTTTCTTTGTGGAAGTAATTTTATCTCTAGCTTTCAAGCTATACAAATGCAAAAACATTCTGTTACTTGATAACTTAAATGGGAAAATGTATTGTTTTATATTACACAAATTTGTGTAACTATTGTATTCCTTTAGACATTCATCAAGAAACAGACATTGTGAGCTACCATGTTGTTATGTAAATTGCTTAAACATTTTTTATTGCTATCAAATTAAAAAAAACACAGTTAATTGTTCTGTCTTTGGCATATTTTTTCAATAGTTTTGTGAACTTCTATAGGATTTTCTATGACTATTTTGGCATTTATTGTACCACACTAGATATGTATCATGTGCAATTTGAAAATGGTATGGGGACTCTTTCTATAAAGGGCCAAAATTGCAAGGAACATTGTTGCATATGATACTGGAATATTTCATCTCAGAGTGGCATTTCTTTTGATAAAAATCCTACATGTTTTCAAAATATCTCTGTATTAATTAGAAATACCATCAGTTAGAATTGTTGTACAATTTGAGATTTAATATTCATATTGTTGAAATAAATGACAGATTGTTCTTGAAAATTTTTCATATACATATTGTGATTAAGTTCACAAAGAGAAATTCTACAAAGATGGTTGTATTAGTCAGGACTCTCTAGAAGAAACAGAGTTGATAGAATGGAACAGATAGAAAGGGAATTTATTGGGGTAGTTTAGACAGTCCAACAATAGCAGTCTGCAGGCCCACAGGTGAAGGAACCAGTAGCTGTTCAGTCCACGTGGCTGGAGGCCTCAGCAGTCCCAATCCAGCACTGAAGGCCTGATGGCTCCCTGGGGAGCAGCTGCTCTTCAGCCCATGATGTGAGGCGGAGGGAAGGAGGAAACTGGGTTCCAATGTCCAAGAAAGGTAGGAGAACAGTATATGAGTGCAAGTTACAAAAAAGCAGCAGGAATCAGGGGAGGAATGAAGAAGAGCTTCCCTTCCCCTCATCTTCCTTATATCTAGACCCCTTCTGGAAGTTCCACCCACTGGGAGGATGGACTCCCTCTGGAAAAGGGACCTTCTCCCTTCTCCAAAATTCCAAAAGGATTTTGTCAATCCTTTCTGCAGGAAAACTCAGAGACCCGCCCAAGATTACTGTGGATTATTACACAGGTCAAATTGACAAATAAACTTAACCATCACAATGGTGGATCAAGTGAGGAAGTATTAATAGGGACAGTCTTCCCTGTACTGTAGGTATGAGTTTTTCTGTTCCTCAAGGAGAGACCTCCAAGTACCAATGAGTCTTAGTTTCTTTCTAAAGCCTAAGAACAGGAGGCGATGCTGTCATTTCTCCACAGATATGGATGTGGTCTCCAGTAGCCTGCATGACCAGGGACACAGCTTTCCCTGTCAGTCTTTGAATAATGAAGCAGATCTAGAGGGAACACATGGATGCTCAGATATGACAACAGGAAGAAGGACAGTCATTGCTGCATAACAGTATAAAATCCAGATCTCCAGAAGTTATATGTCCTTTAAACAGGGGCTGAGAAGTCTTTGATCAGAGCCTGATTCTATTTGGAATGAGCGAGCAACTCAGATCTTTCTACTCATCCCTGTGACTGGCCTCTGGGAAATTCTCAGTGTGCCTTTATCCTTCTTGACAACATCTGAAGAAGGAAGCCACATAATTGTCCTTTCTGGAGGTTTTCTTATTTTTCTTTTCTATATAATACTAGGGATAGTTTGATATTTCAAGTCAGCTTTTTTGGTTCCAATAAATTCTGTTAAACACAGTTAATGCCCACAATTTTGTTCAATCATCTGCTTCTTTCTTCTATTTTTTGACAGAATCTTATGCATTACAGGCTGTTTTTAAAAGTTGTTGAATAGCTAGAAATAACATTGACTGCCTGCCCATACCACCCCTGGAATTATAGGTGTGCACAACCACACATGGTTTTATGCAATGCTGTAGACAGAACCCAGAACTTTGTGTACCCCACTAAATCAATCTCCATTCTCCAAAGGGTATTCTTTAAATGCCATAATTATCTAGATTGAATTTGTGATACAACCATTATGCCATGTTTCTACACCCTAGCCCTCCCCATACTTACTCCTTTGGATCCATTTGACCAATAAAAGTACTGAGGACCATGCAGAACTGTTGGACTGTCTAGACAGTGGATGTGCCCACCACATCCTTGACTTTATCGTTTCTGTAATTCAGAGTATGATAGGCTTTTCCTGGTACAATAATTCTCTTTTTTAGGTTAATTAAAATAATTCAGCCCTATCCACCCCTGAGATTATAAAGTTTTTACTCTGCTCTTGTTGAAAACTATCTAATTCTTCTCTTAGTCCTTCCTTTCTTGTTGTACTGTTCTAAATGGAAAATTTACAAATTCCCCTTGTTAGTAGCAAATACTTCTCCAAGTTCCTTATCACATTTTTGTTTGCCTTCCAAGATATCACAATTGATATTCTTACCAAGTAATTCACACTATATACTGAAAAATGTGATCTTTAGAGACCCAAATATGGATTTTATTGCTGTCCACTTCCGTATCTAAAATTAACACTACATATTTTATTATCTTTGTGACAACAGCACCATTTTGTTAACTAGCATTTATATCAACTTAGATGAAAAGTAAAACTTGAAAATAGTGTTATTTTTCTTCTGATGTCTCTACTTTATAAGTCAATAAATACATAGAACAGTGCCAAGCAATACACAGTCAAAATTTCCACATAATTAGTGTTACAATATGTGTCTGTGAGTCATGTTACACTGTCATTACTATTGCTGACAATGTTCACTGGGAGCTAGAATGCTAACAGACCTTCGTCTCTGTTATATTCTACATTAGCCTTTGCTTGTTTATGTTTATACTAAGGCCTCTTCACTCCATCCATGCAGTATATTCTTGTTTATTCCTTGATCGTGTCTATCTGTTCAACTGGCCTGTTCTGTGCTTTATATAAGCAATTGGTTTATATATTAAGAGAGGCTAAAAGACAAAAAAACAGTAATTCTTATGAGCATCAACTCAGCAGAATTAAGATTAGTTTATCCCTTTCATCTTCTCTATGTAAAATGTGACTCTTTAAAGAGTAGGTCTGAATTCCATAGTTACATGAAGACTCTCTAATTCAAGTGACATGAGATCACAGAATGAATTTAGGAAATAAGAAATAATAAAATAATAAAAGATTATGATATTGGCCTTAGAATTTAAGTAAGCTCTCATTACTGTTTAGAATAGAGATATAGGGTACATGCTGTAAAGGATGTATTAGTTGTGTGACCTGATGGATAAGAGAATTATAGCACTAATTCACTAGTAAGCACAGGAAATCAATGTGTGGAAGTCGTTAGGTACTCCAGATGCTCCAAAAGTCTCATTGGTTTTGAGCTCTAATGGTCCCTGGAAGCTGTAGCTGGAAAACACTTGAGAAATATACAGTAGAAGTGACTGAGGTAATGGTTATAAAATGTACTCAATTGTGATTGAGAATTTTAGGTACAAGTTTAAGTGTGTTATTAATTACACATTTACTTGCATTATGCTAATTCATATAAGCAAAAGAAAATGAAGTCAATTCTGCTCAGATTTATTCTCCTCCTCAGGCAAGCAAAATACTCCATCATCTGTTGTTCCTTGATTGTCTATTTTGTGCTCAAATCTTCTAGGAAGGAGATTTATAAGCAGAACATTTAATTTACAAAATAAACATTGGTCATCAATGAATTAAATATGATTCAAGACCTTGAGCTGATGAAATAGAAATCACTGGCTTTAGTTTTCACAATGATTTAATGGATTTTTATTTTGTGGCAGATCCTTCTAGGCTCTTCTGTGCTTTACCAGACATCTGAAAGTATAATTCATTCATAAAATTTCCCTCTATCCAAAACTAAATTTAAACCACCATTAAAAAATTTGATAATATTATTTTGAACTTCATTAAATTTTCAGGTAACTAATTTCCATCGGTAATCATTCATTTCCTTATACTGGGTTTAAAAATTAATGAGAATGCCTTTTTCCATTTTCCCTTTTTTATTAACTTTTATTGTCAACAATTAAATACATTGTATGAGCAAGTTTTGTGATGGTACCTCCATTTCCCTACTCCCTGTCTCCAACCCGCTGGGCGCGCTCCTCAGAGAATTTTTTTTTAATAGCATTTCTATAAAAAGTTCTTCATATTGTTTCCTTCCAGGTTAAAAAAAAACAACTGTCACTTGATTTCTGCCCATTTTGTGCAAGAGGTATATTGAGAAAACTGTACCAGGTCTCTGATTCTATATCCAGGGAGACACAGTACACCAGTGTCAGCATCTTTGCCCAGGCTCAGGCTTGTTTTTCTCCCAATCCTCCTGGTCCAACATTCCAGATCCCTCCTCATGTCTAATACAGGACATGGATGAACATGTGTCTCAATCCTCATTAACACAACATACAAAAAATCCTAAACAGTCCAAAAATTAATATCTGCTTCAAAATATATGTGTCTGATTCAAGGAACATAAAACATTTATTCTTTCCTCAAAAATCTATAAATCTGGCATCATTATCTAATAAAGCCATTGCATAGATACTGAAGAAAATTTTACTATATATATATATATATATATATATATATATATATATGGTATTAAATGAGCTTGGAAGGAATGTAGTTACTCTGGCTATTAATGATAATTACATGAAAAATTTAGAGAAGAGATCCTTAAGAATCACTTGAAATAATAGCAACTGTAATCTACAACATCAAAGTATAAGTTATAAGTAGTTGACAGATTTTAAGACATTTAAAGTTTGCAACTTAACATAGGGTAGCAAATGTGTGACCAGTAGGTATGAAGAACTTTTAAAATGATATTTAAAGTTCTCATCTGCAAAAGTTTTTTTTTCTCCTACCTTAAAGAGGAAAGCATAAACTAACCAATTAGTAGAGGGGGAGAGGCACAGAGAGGTAGAGCTAAGGACTAATAATTCTGCCTTTTCATTGTCATTTCAACACCACTTCAATGCTGACGCAAACTATAAAAGTTATTGTTTATAGCCTTCCAGCCCTCCTGTGCCTGGAGACCTAAGAACTGCTAATTTTTCAGTCTATTATTTGCAACAATATTTTCCATGAAGATAGATCAGGGGAAGCACAACCTCATAGCTTTCTGTGCAATTGAAGTTTAACCTACAGAGCTTCTATGCATTCAACACCATCATTATGTCTACTGGGTGGTTTGTAATATTAAATATTAATAAATCATGAAATTGTATTGAGAGAGTAGTCAAAAATTGAGGTTTTAAAATAATAATCTATGGTTTTATATAGATATGCCCAATTACTCTTATATAATTCCAATTTAGATGTGAATAAGTATTTAGTAGCTATCTTGTAGAATATGTTAAAAATAGGAAATGATTTTGCTTGAGTTTATATTCAGAAAGTTACACTAAACTATATTTGTCAAAGAGCTTGTAATGAAATTAATGAATTCCTTCAGAAGCTCTTAAATTATCTTGTGGGAATTCTCAATATCAAAAGTTGATCACTCCTGTTTGCTCTGAATTGGCCTTTTTAATGCCATACACATGTATCTAATACTTGGTGCCTAATAAATATTTGGAAATCCAACAGAATTAAAGCTGCTACAGCCCCAGCATGGATGTTTAAAACAGAAGGGAAATCTTTTCTATTCATAAAGAATCCATATACCAACATTAAGAAAGCATTCCTTATAACAGCAAGTGATGTTTAGTTTTTGTTTCATACACACGTAAATGATAAATATTTATATAGAATGGGAGAAAGTAACTTTTTTTGATCCTTATATGTTCTAGATCTGGGAGGCTGAAGCAAAAGGTTCTTATTTTCAAGGGTTTATGGTGAGACGGCATTAAAAATTACTACCACCACGACCACCACCACCAACAAAAAGACAGCAGAGACTTTATGGATTAATGAGTCACAGCAGACAGTCACCAATTGTACTTAAGATAGTGAACTAAGATAAACATGCTTCTTTTCTCTTGCTTGACTAGGAAATGAAGGTCTATTTCTGAAAGCACAAAGGCAAATAATGTCTCATGCAAATCTCTTGCTTTGGGGATAATCGGCTGTGAAACTGGTCTGATTTTTTTGGTTCATTATCTGAAGCAAATAACGTTGGTTAGCACATCAATTTTCTCCGACTGGGAACAGGAGTGATGGGGTTCTAGAGGGTAAACCCATAATTCTGAGTGAAGTCAAACAAGATCACAGAAGACAGAAACAAAAGAACAAATTAGTGAACTAACTCACAGATAAGAAACATTATACAGGACCACGATCAGGAAAAATGTGTTACATTAGAGACATGGTAAAACACATCGAGTCCCATCTTTTATTTTCTCCTTAAAAAAAACTTTCCATTATACTGAGATAAAATTCTTTGTAAGACTCACTGCTGAAATGATAATAAATATAAATATTTAAGATACTATTACTGCAGTAACATGGTCTTGATTTTAAATCCTTAAAGTACAAATACATTACGGAATTCATGTAAAATTTTTAATTAACACTATTTGGTGATATATTTGTTCAATATCTGAGAAATATGTACAATCTTGAGAAAATATGTTTTAAAAATTTAAATCATCAATCTTATCTACAGTAATCATGGTTTTTAAAATAATGAGAATATATTGTACTAACGGAGGTGAGATTGTGACCAAATATACCCAGGTGATGTTTGTGTCTGCATCAGTGCAGGCCATTGATGACAATCACAGTTTTGGATGTTTAAAAATTTAAATCAACAAGTTCCCATTGTAAGAATTTAATTTATCCAATGTGGGTACACAGACCCATAATCCTTCCCTTCTACAAGCTTCGTTGTTTGGATTTTTTTTTTTTCTGCCAGCAATGAGATAGTGGCTACAACAGCATGATACCAATGCATGTTGGACTGTATAAATTTTGAACCATACATCCAAATATTTCTCATTTTATAGAGACTGCTTTCTAAATATTTTTCTCTAGGTTTCTGAACTATCAGTATCTTTCCATGTAAAAGTACAGTGGAATTTATTTCTACATAGGTCAAGCTTATATGCATCTCGGCCTTCCCCCATACCAGCTTCCTGGGTTCTTCTGTTACTGGATGTTGGATAATCACCGTTCTAATCTCAATATCTATGACATAAACTTTTGCAGATTGTATGTATGAATGAGATCATGCAACTCATGTCTTACTGTGCCTGTTACATTACACTGAACCTCATGAGCGCCAGTCCTTTGAATGATATCACAAATGACAAGATTTCGAATGTTTCTATTTCTTTGTGAATTGGTATCACAGTCTTTATCATTTCATCTGAAATATGTCATTTGTTTCAAAGTATTCATTGCAGCTAATGCTGCAGTAAACATGACACTCTACATAACTTTTCCACATTGTGGTTTCTTTGTCTTTGGATGCATACTCAGTAGTGGTGTTGATGGATCACATGGTAATTCCAGTTTCCTTGAGTGTTTTGAGAACCCTACATAGAGTTTTCCACAAAGCTGTGATAATTACCATTCATACTAATAGTTTGTCAGGGTTCCCTCTTCTCCACAAACTTACTTGTACTTTTTGGTTTTGTCTTTTGGGGAAAACTCTTTTACGCGTCACACTGGTTGTCACTTGATTTCTCTGATGATTAGTGATATTGGACACTTTTTCATATATGCATTGGCCATACATGTATGCTCTTAATCACCTTTTTTAGAAATGTATTCTCCAGTTTGAAGTTGGTTTATTTTTTAATTTTATCACCATCGACTTTTTGGAGTACCTTATATAATTTGTATATCAACCCTTTAGAAGATGTACAGCTTGCAAATAATTTTTCCAATT
Source organism: Zapus hudsonius (assembly GCA_004024765.1). Taxonomy (NCBI): domain Eukaryota; kingdom Metazoa; phylum Chordata; class Mammalia; order Rodentia; family Dipodidae; genus Zapus; species Zapus hudsonius. Next base: position 29,610 of record PVHP010019389.1, read on the forward strand.
CTCTACACAGCCTAGATAGTATGGTTCCTATAAACATATAGAGGAAACCCAGTAGTTTAGAATAAATAATGAGTAATGAGAAGCAAACCAGGTCCAGCGTCTGTGTGGGCCTCTGTAATCAGACATGCAGATTCATGCTGAAACATTTACTGGGCAATGTTTATGCTAGAATATTTACATAGCGTATTTAAAATCCTAGCATAAGAGTACATGACAATATTTACATTTGCCACTAGACAGCCTGAGAAAAATAAAATATTTAAAACAAATACTGTTATTTCCTTGCTTAATTGATGCAATCACTCTCTTTACAAAACCAGTATGAATGTTTTTTTTTCCTATGTAGAATAAAAATGTAGGTCAATTTTAAGTACATCTGGCTTATTCTTTTGAATTTTTTTCTAACAGAGGCATGTTTATGCTGAGATAATCTATGAACGTCTAAGGGGAATAGGGTTTGTTATATTTTCCTGTGAGTCATGACATCCTGTGAATTACAACCAGATGAGATATATGTATATGTATATATATATATATATATATATATATATATATATATATATATATATATATATATATATATATAATTTGCTGTACAAGTCATCATTCTGGATCATCTCACAGGCATGGATATTGCCAGAGGGCAATCTTTCCAGGAAATACCGACAGATACTTTACACCAGCTACTTTGAATCCAAACAAGATTCTCAGACTAGAAAGAGAATTTCCAAAGAACACTGAATATCTTGATAAATTAGTGTAGCGAGAACACTTACTACTCTAATTTTCAGCATTGTGTCTCCATTTCTGTTACAAATACCATCTAAAAGAACCCTGATGGAAACTTTCATAAGAATGTAGGTATATTTCTGAAAGGTGTATGCATTTCCTATGGGATTGCTTATGCTTAGACAACAGATGGATCAACAATAAGGTTTTAAGATATCACTCATGAGGTATTTGATGGGCTTGTGCATTGTTAGTGGTTGGCTTTTGCATGGGTAGATGTTAAATTATCTTTAGTGACTAAAATGCTTTTCTTAGCTTCATAATAAATGTTTGCAAAATATACCAACTTTAAATATATAGGATCATTTATTTACCAACCTAAAATAATATTTTTGATTGTAATTATAATGCATCTGAATTAAAATGTTAAAAACTAGTTTTAAAAATATAGTTTCCTGAGATCCCAAGTAATTTTTTCTATCACTTTATCATGATTTGTAGTCAATTTGTACATATTTTATGAGCAAAGTCCCATACCTTTTTATACCTTTTACTTATAAAATATTTATGTCAATACACAAGGGATTCTATGGAGCCCTCATATTGTGTTGTGGAAATGGCATGCAGTCAACGCAGTTGCAGAAGTTTTCAGCCCTAATCCTTAGCTATTTGCTTATTTTGTTAATGTTTCAATAAAATATTTAAATGGAATTCAGATAAATTACAAATATCCATTTCTTTGATAACTATTATTATTGTGTTAGATGTCATTATGTTCATAAGAGTTAAGAAAGTAAAAGTGATGCGAGAGAAGGACATTTCTGAGACCCTGAAATGGCCAAGGAACATCTGATAATAAAGGGAGTGGCCCCTGTTTGTATTTTACTTAAAAGAATATTTGTAGTATTTAGAAAATTAGTTTTAAGTTTTAAAATTATTTCATTGCCTGTTGTTGTAGTAAACTTTCTCTGTTGCTGCGCAGAAAGAACCCAAGGCAAAGCGGCTTGTGGAGGAATGGGTTTATTTGGCAAATAGACTCGAGGGGAGACTCCATCCTGGCAGGGAAAATGATGTCATGAGCACTGGGTATACATCACCTCTGCCACAGTACTGCAAACAATGGCAGGAAGGTGTGCCAAACACTGGCAAGGGGAAGCTGGCTTATAACACCCATAAGCCTGCCATCAACAACACAGCTCTAGTGAGGCTGTAAAACCCAAATTGCCATCAGCTGGGGATTGATCAATCAGAACACATTCAGTCGTTTGTGGGGGACACCTGGATCAAACCATGACACATGACAATTTTGCTGATAACATGAAACTCAAGAAGAGTCTTTATGTAAACAGCTCTGATATAGTGAATAATGATGAGTAAAATTCTGACAGGGAAACTTAAGTGAAAAAATAAAGGGACTTTAAAAAGAGGAAATATGATGAATGAATATTTTCCTCTAATCAACA
>PVHP010019390.1:0-31937 GCA_004024765.1 Zapus hudsonius
GCTGGGGTGGCAGGTCCTGGAGATTTGTTTCTCTTACAGGTCACTGGGTCTTACAGGTTCTTTATCTCCTGCTGGTTTCCAGGGTTCTCCCTCCACCTCTCCTCTCAAAATGCAGGCAGACAGCAGCTGCTGAGGTTCTTTGTGGAGAAGGGAAGTGCTGGGTGCTATTTAGCCATCTTGAATCCTCTGGGGACAATGTTTTTGGCCTGAATCAGGCTTTTTTGAGATTATGCATTTTTCACATCGGACTAGAAGGGTTTAACGTGATCACGGTGACTTGTGCTGACAATGGTGACAGCCAAGGAATCAGATGGGTTCTCCACAGTCCACTTCCTTCCTTCCAGCCTGCCTCACCACTTACCCTTCCAGCAGGAGAGAAGGCCTGGTTGATGATGGTTCAGAGGTTTGAAGACTCCCCTAAAACTTTGTCAGTCTTTATTTGGAAATAAACCTCCCACCAATGGCACATTTCTCCAACTTCACTTTTTTATAAGCTCACCCCAATGGTCACCTGGGGCCCTTGATGTCATCTGTGCGTTGAGGTGGGGCTGTCTCCTAGACTGCACAGAGTGAAGAAAGCTTTGCAGACTTTTTCCAGGGATAAAATTAGATGAGATACCAAAAGGACAGGGTGCACAGAGAGCCAGAGATAAGAAGAGGTGTCAAACCAGAAAACCTGGGTTGTCTGGAGACGACCCTGACTCATCCATGGAAACCTGAAGGATGGCCTGTAAGCTTCCCATGGCCAAAGACACTCTGCAGACATAGGGCTCATTTGGGAACATAAGTCCTTCGTTTCTTTCCATTACCTTCCTTCCAGTGTTCACTCATTCTTGTGGGGCTTCTCTCTGCCCCTCTCCTACATCATGGAGCAGGCCTGCTCTCCTCTTTCCCCTCCTGGTGCACGTCCCTCAGTATGAAAACAAGGAAGCTTTACCTGTAAACTCTATCCTTGCATCAGATGGCCATCCCCCTCTGAAGGCCTTCCAGACAGGTGTGTGGGCAGCATCCTCAATGGGGATTCCAGTAGACAGCCACTTGAAGGCAGGGGTTAACTTTGAGAGAAAGGGAGGGGAGGAGAGCTCCCAGCTCATGCTGATTTCTGTCAGATTTCAGCTGAGGTTTGTGAAGAGATAATTGTGTTATATTTTCTCATCCTTCACAGCTTGGTGGTTCCTGTATAATTATATATGACTGAGCTTAATATTATTTCAGAAAGAAAGTATAGCACAGATTTTTAGCCTCAGGCTTCTTATGATTGGGTACAGATTTTACTCTTGAAGATAATTTAGTTCCTTTCCACCTTCTTCACAAAAGAGTCACTGGCTCAAGTGGATCTCCAGCCATTAGAGATGAGAGCGAGGGAAGAGTTGTCAGGCTAGGGGTGTGTATCATTTAGGACCTAGTGACACTCAAAGTGGTCATCTTGTGTTTTAGAGGATAACCAGGAATGGGTCATTCAGCCTCCATCAGAAGCTATAAGGGGTTTTGTTTGTGGTTGAAATCCTACCTAAAAAGTTCCTTGTCTTTCTGATAATTCAACCATTTTTTTAAAATTAACAGCGTTTAAAAAAAAGTCCTTAAATTTTACTACTTACATTAGTAATGTGATTAAATATTATTAGGTTATATTTATTATGTTGCATGGACTTATTATGATAATTAATACAGTGCCTAGAGTGGAAAATAAAAAGCAGCATCTCAAATTGAGTGAAATTTTCATATTGATGTTATATAATTATCATTATTGAACCAGAAAAACAAGCTGAAGCCATTAGGAAAATAAAATGTAGTCCAAATGTTTTTATTATTAATATTATTAATACATGTACTCAGGATTGTCAATAAAAACATTAATGCAATAAAATAAATTACCTCAGTCATCTAATTATTTCAAATTCATCACAATTTATTGAGATACGGTTTCCATGGGGTGGTAGCCCTGTGCTCCTCTCTGTTTAACTTACTGTGGTGGTTTATCCAGTGTCCCCCATACACTTATGTGTTCTGAATGCTTGATACCCAGCTAATGGCAATTTTGGAATTGGAATCTTGTCGGAGCTGTGTTGCTGGGGGTGGGGTCAGGGGTGTTAAAGCCAGCTTCCCGTTGTTTGACACACTTTCTTGTTACTGTTGTCTACCTGATGTTTGACCAGGAGGTGATATATACCCTCTACTCATGCCATCATTCCCTGCCACGATGGAGCTTCCCTTGAGTCTGTAAGCCAAAATAAGCCCTTGTCTCCCATCAGCTTGCTTTTGCCCAGGTTTGTTTTCTGCCAGCAACGAGGAAGCTGACTGCAACACTTCCGTTCCAGGTTTTCAGCTCTGTGTTGATGGCTTCTGTGCATTGCTCTCGAGCAGCCTTCTTTCCTGAGCTTCTGTGGTCAGTAATCAGGAGAGATTCAGACGACTCCACCCAGACCTCACTGAGAGTCAGCGTCTGGTGCATGCTGTGGGGATCCAAGGAGCCAGCTGCTCCTGGGTGTTGAGCTCGGCTATAGCACCATGATTGGAGGTGTGGAATTGTGTGGAATTGTGGAATTGTGAGGAATTGCGCCCTGGCGGTTATGAGTTCAGACTATGGACTCAGGCTCCCTGGATTTGGAAGCTGATTGGATGTGTGACAGTTCACAAATCACCCAATCTCTCTTCCTTTATGTGAAAAGAAGGGATGAGTCTTTTATAAGGATCATATATGATAATATGACAAAGAGATGGGAGAAGTCCATAAATTCGTTTTGGCATCCTTGTTAGAAGAGTGTTTGGCTACAGGACATGTAATGGTGGACATCACTGTCATCAGGAGGTAACTTGGCACACAGCAAACTCTCAAGGAAGAGCAGCAGTTATTCTTATACACCCATGGGCATCCACAAAGCAGGCTGCCTATTTTACTGGAAGCATGGCTTCCTCTCTGTCATTCAAGCTTTTCCCGACTCACTTGCCCTCACATTGGTCTTGTTTGCAAGCCTGGAGCCCGATCTCTCACACTGCTTTTATTCCATTGTACTGTGACCACTACTAGGTTTGCCAAACTTAAAATACCATAATAGCCCCTAAACTGCTCTTCCTACCTGTGGTCTCTTTCCATTCAAACCTCTCCTTTGTGGTATTCAAAGACATGCTTTTTCCTTCTTCTGTTCTCTGACTACTTGGATTCCTACTCTCCCGATTCCTTGCTTTGTTAACTCAAGTTTTTCACATATGGGCTCCAGACACATTTCATTATCTGGGGCTCATGCCAGGCTGGTTTATGCCCAGTGCTATGGTTATCACCATTTTTCTCTGTGTGTGTCTCGCTAATTAATCAACTTCTAGCTGTTCTGCTCCTTAAGTTTGTCTCTCTAGCCATTCTTATTTTGTACTTGTGCTGCCTCTTGTAGCATACCTTTCATGCTTGGCAATGGGAACAAATAGTGATTGAATTATTTCATAATTTAATTTGTGTCTACCTTCTAGGCACACTCTTGAGGGTCACTTCTCATGGCTTTCTTGAATACTTTATGTTGCCTAGCCTAGTGATAAGCAAAAGAAAAGCAATCCAAAAATTCTTAGACCAGCTCTCCTGCCCAGCCGAAACTACTGTGTTTCATTTTTCAACTCAATTCTGCATCATTTTCTTGTTCTTATACACTGTGCATAATGAGATTTTCTTTGCGTTATCAACACTGCAGGGGAATGTTTAAATGAGAAAGAGAAAACCCACCACCAATTTCTTTGAAAATGGAATAAAAAACACCAAGATATTTTCCCTATTTTCTATTATCAAAATATAATCTAGATTCAAAACTATCATCTCAACGATGCCTTTGTTTGCTCAAGGTTGTGAATTTGGTTTTGGAAATGTACTTATTGAAAGTAATTAAATGGAAAACAAAATCTTTATAAAATGCTGTTGCATAATATTTCTTGTGACAAGAAATAGGATTGGCTGGTGCCGAGTAACTAACACAGTGGAAGAAAAATACAGACACGGATCATAAGAGTCACTGGACTGGCAACTAAATAACGGCCCTTAGAAAGGCGGAGAGAGGTTAGAGGGCTGGAATGAACTTGTAAGCGCTGATATATGCAGGAGAAGGAAGCCTTGCTCCTTCCTTCTTTTAGTCCATTTCTAAGCTATTATAATTCTCTAGAAGGTGTTCCTGGTGTTCATCAAAGGTACCCAAAATGTTCAGCTTTTCTTTGAAAAGGCCCATACAGCTCAGCAGAAATCATGGCTCTAGATGCTGTGCATTCTTCTCACATCCTGCTTGCTTTCTGTGGGCCTTGGCCAAGACCACCCCCAGTCGTCTTACCTTGGATCTACTGTCAGACACATCATTGCACAGGCCAGCATGGTCACATGAAACCGTGACCTTCTTGTTCAAGGCATACCAGGTTCTCAGTAATGGAGAAATGTATAATGCAATGGGTGTGACAGCTCCTCTCTTGGGCGCACATGAAACATAATGAAGTCTCTACTGTCACGAAGAAGAAACAGCTAATATTTTTTTGTCTGAGGGTGGCCAAGATGGAGGTATTTCCCCTTTAGAGTGCTTCCTAGCTTGTAAACTATATGAGCAAGATCTTGAAGGATATGCAGAATTTTTTTTTGAAGCTGAGGAGTGCCAGTCATACTTTCATCAAGAGGCAGCATTCCCAAAGGAACAGACTGATTTAAAGGGCTCATTGTGCCAGGCGTGGTGGCACATGCCTTTAATCCCAGCCCTCGGGAGGCAGAGGTAGGAGGATCACCATGAGTTCAAGACCACCCTGAGACTACATAGTGAATTCCAGGTCAGCCTGGGCTAGAGTGAGGCCCTATCTCAAAACAACAACAACAACAACAAAAAAAAAATACTTAAAGGGCTCATTGTTCCATAGACTCTGAACAAGCAGGGGGTGTTTAGGTAAATTCACTGGCTACCATATGCCAGGAACGGATTCACAAATATGAACAAAATATTAGTTTTCTAGAATGATACAGTCCCCGTGTTCTAAAAGAAGGGAAGATGTCAATAGCTGCTCAGTATCTGAATTATTTTCAACCCAGGACAGACTTCAAGGCAGTTGGCTACAAACCACTCATGTGAGTATTGCTCAGTTAGAGATGGATATTTCTTTCCTGGTAAGAACAGAAAAGACGAGGACAGATACAGTTCTTCTTGTCTTACAACAACCAGCCCACAATTTATTCTGTGGGTCAGGACTTTGAACAAGCCATCCCATGATGCCTTTCGTGTTCCATAATTCCTGGGGTTTCAGCTGGAAAGATCGAAAGTCATCTGTCTTCCTCTCCATACTGAGGTTGGACAGTTAGGCTGGGATGACTCAGTGAGGTTGAACTCTGGTAAGATTGCTGATTGGATTTTCCTGGGAGAAACTCATTCCTGTGACCTGGACTTTTCCCCAGGAAGGCAGGGATAGCTGTGTTTCAGGGCAATTTGACTCTCTCCACTACAGTCGGTTCAGGACAATATAAAACCATAGGAGGAGGATGACACATTCAGGAAGTACATTTCTTTAAGAGACTTGTACTTAGAATGCATTCACATCATGCTTCACTTGCTATTTCTATGCTGCCCACATACATGACCCCCATGTAAGGAATATGGAGGGAAAATGAAAGGAATGGGAGATTCTCATAGTGGTCAGCGAAAGAATAACTCAGTTGAATTTCGAGAAAACTTAGCTTAATTCAGCATTACACTCGACACATTCTGTTGTTGGTTACACCCTCTTGCCATGCTCCATAGTTCTCATGAAAGAAAAATGCCATCAAACCCATAGGACTTGCTTTCTTCCAAAGTATTCTCGAAGTTTGCAGCCTCTCGAGTCTCATAAATGAAAATTAAGGAATAGGTGAGTAAGCATAAGGTTAGCCCTTAAATGTCACAATTAGGCCCTCAGCTGGGCTGTTGCTAAATATAATTCCTAGTAAATTACATCTCAGGGGCTTTGGTAAGGCATTGGCCTTGATGTTATATAGAGTCTTGTCTGGGCCCGGCTTCCAGAAGCAGGAAGGTGAGTCTGTTTTTTTTGTTTCCTCTCACAGCAGTGAAGGTGCACACACTAATGGAGGAGGACATCTGAGTAAAAATTTGTAGAGAAAAGCATTTTCATAGGTTCAAAAAAAAGTGTCAAACAAAATTTCCTTTAACAACCGACTAAAAATATCATCAGAAATGTCTGAGATAACTGAATTCTAAGGCTGCTGGGAACAGTCATATTTTATTGACAAACACCTAATTTTAGAATAGCCATGTTTTTTGACCTAAGATTTGGGGTATGTGGTCCAATGATAGGACAAAACCTCAGACTCTTGCTTGTTTTTTCTGGACAGCCATGGCTGTACTGTTGTTGAGTGGCCTGTAAGGCCACGTCTTCATCTGTAAGAATGCAAGTGCTTTGGAAGGCTTAACGCTTCCAGGCCTTTTCTGTGAGTCGCTTTGAGCAAAGGTTTCCTCGACAGGGACCAAAGTCTGCCCACAGCCTCTCTAATCCTGTCTTTAGTCTGTCTACTTGCAGCTTGGGTTTCTTGAAGAGCTCAGAGAAAAGACAGAAAAGAAAACATACAAAAAAATGAATGATAAAATAGAGAAGAAATGGGAAAGTGAGAAGAGAGATGGGAAGGTGATAATCCTGAGCACCTATGAGCAGAGGACAGGGTCTGGAGCTGTGAAAGAGCTGAGAACAGTTTCCTTCACCTCTGTTTTCTTCCTACTCAAGAGCTGAGATACTTAGAGAGAGCCATCCATATCTTGACTTACAAAGGAATGTTAAATTATATAGATATATAGATATAGATATAGATATAGATATAGATATAGATATAGATATAGATATAGATATAGATATAGATATAGATAGATAGATATAGATATATATACCTCACCCAGTCAGAAGATACATTTTAGGGCTGTGGATAGGTAAGTTTGACAGAAGAGCACATTGAATTAAGAAGCAACAAAGGGTTCATACAGGTAAGACAGAGATCCTCCATGGAACACCGGGTCCCAGACATGCTCTGCTCTCCTCACCCTCTTCTAAGCCAAGCAGTTGCAGCACCTGCGCTTGCTGAGGTTACTCCCCACACCTTCCATCTATCTGCCTAGTTCAAGAAAACATGCTGCATAACCTTTGGACAGGACTGGTAAGTTCAACGCTACAAGTGAGCTTTGAACAACCACACAGAGAATGCCTGGGAAATTTGTAGTGAGATGCTGAGTTCAGCCCTGGGAAGTGGTCAGTCATCTTCGCTGGACATCATGGACCAAGAGAAGAGAATGACAGAGTTAGATGGGAAGCAGGTTCAAGGGAATGTGACAGTCATAGTGGGTGGTTCAGTTCACATCACAGCATAGGTTTATTGCCTTTTAAATTAAACCAACAAACTAACAAATCTTAAGTGGACTCAGTCACACCTTGAATATTTCCTGACACATATAGTTGGTGCTCACTAAATATTCTATAAACACATGGCTTTATCAGAACTCAGCTTCTATTTATACGAGGAGTGTTTTAAAATAACCCAGTTTGGGGCTGGAGAGATGGCTCAGCAGTTAAGGTGCCTGCCTGTAAAGCAGAAGGATCTGAGTTCATTTACAGTGGCTGGAGGCCCTGGTTCACTCATTCTCTCTCTCTCCCTCCCTTGCTTCTTCTGTCTTTCTCTCACTCTCAATAAATAAATAAATAATAAAACAACCCAATCTGATAAAATTCACATATTGCAAAATTTGCTTTTTAGTGTTTTGGGGATTAAATCCAGGGCCTAGTGCATGCTAGGGAAGTACGTTACTACTAAGCTACATCCCAAGCCTAAATTGGCCTTCAAATTGAGATCCTGCTGCCTCATCCTCTGGAATATTTGCCTTTCTTCCTACACCAACACAAGCAGCACCAAGCTGTCGATTTCTGGATTTTTGAACCTCATTCACTTAGAACAAGCATGATTTTATGTGCATTTGTACAGATGTGTTAGTTGAGTGGAAAACTCTCTAAATAAATAATGATGTCTGTGACAGATATAATGTCATGGGACAAACACCGTTTTGCTTTGAAGCTCTGTTCAAATATCCAGTGTAGTCATCTTTAGATTTGCTCTAATGCTAATTTCTGAATTTTGTATTCATAAGAAAAATACAGTAGTCAAGATGAAAAACCTAGGACAGTGAAAAAGAGCAGACCCACAAATCAAAGGACTCGGGTTTGGGTCATCCCAGGGCTCCTGATGGCCCTGCCTGTGGACACCTGCTTCCTGTCTAACCCGAGAACTGACTTGGATCAGTTAAGTACAGTCTGCTCGCCAGGCTTTCGGAATAAGACTGGCTGGCATTTTCAAACTTTATCTTCTCCTATCCAAACCCCTGAATAGATTGGGAATTCCAACAGTTTTGTTTCATGAGTAGCTTGAATTCAATGAAATCTTGTGATTGATTTTAAAGAGCTCTGAGCACTGTATTGCCCTATGCTGCCAGTCATCGTGAGTGGTCTGAGTCTAAATTTCACATGGTTTATTTCTGGACACCATTAGATCTCACATAGGTTTGTAAGTAAATTCCCAATCATCTTACAATTGCAGGGAAAAAAATAAATAAAAGCACCTGGATGCTACTTCTGAGATCAATCCAAGATTAATTCACTGTCAGTTTTGTAGACTTTGAATTCAGTTAGAATCAATAGTTTGCTAGCCAATCAGAGGCACAGATCTCAAACATCTTCATTTCTTTTTGAGCATTGAGTCATATTTTATCTTCTTCTCTCCCTTAAACTCATCTCTCCATCTAGGTTAGATACCATCTGCTTTGAAGAAGAGTCTCTTCAACTCTACTCAGGTTGGTATATATTAGTTTTCAAAATACATGGATTGAATCAAACTCATGCATCATTTGCTTAAAGTACAGGTTTCAAACGAATTGATTCTCAAGTGATGCCAATATGCATAGCGCCGAGAAGGTCTCATGTGTAGCTTTTTGTTAAAATGCTCCTGAACACATTTTGAGATTCATTAGAAAGAGAGGAAAATAAATTATAAGAAATATGCAAAAGAAGTGGTGAACTAATAACAGAAGGTTCTGGCCTTTCTGATTTTACATTGCTGCCACTAACAGATAAGACTGAGGTGAGTGATCCTCCATAAAGCCTTGGCTAATTTTAGGTTTCAGAGAGAATGGCTCTGCCCCAGTGATTCCCATGTTATGAGTTCTGTTCTTGGGATGTCACTCAAAGTCTACAAGGACACAACAGAGCCAGTGTGTGTGGTGGTGGTGGTGGGCAGGGGCGGTGGTCGTAGCCTGGCATCTCTTTGGCATGCAGTGAGCATGCTAGAAATACTGCAATCCATCGCTCTTCCCCAGGCAGAGCCCCATGGACGCACTGTGGTGTCCTTCTGCATCAGCTGAATGCTGAGAGCTGCAGATCCCTTCTGAAGGCTGTAGTGACAGGCTTCCAGGGGGCTCAATCCACTGCTGCTCTTAGCAATGGCAGCAGCAACAGAGCAATTCGTGACTCATGCAAGATGTCTGGGCTGACTCCCCACCTGGGACAAGAACGTCAGGGTAACATGAAGTTCATTTGCTGTCTTAGAGATATGGGTTCTAATTTGACTCTTGCCTGCACTTTTGACATTTAGAGCAAAAATTCTCTGTGTAGCTAGGCAACGTGGTTTTGCTTTGAACAAAAGGATTCCCGCATGCATCACCTTCTCAGGACACAAGCTGGTCATTATTCTCCTTGGACACATAAGCACCATTACCTTCAAAGTCTCTGCTTTCCCACCGAGCCAAAACTCCGGCCCCTCTGTTCACTTCCTGGAATGAGATTTTCACTAAAGCTCTTTTTCTCTCTGAGTTCCTCCCTTCAGGAGGGAATGTGAGAAGCCAGCACTTCATCCAGTTTCCATAGCTTCCCTCCTCACCCAGAAAATTTTAAGGATTTTAGACTTAGGAGGGCAGTGCCAAGGTGTCCGTGCCCAAATGGATTTAAAAGCATTAATTCAGCCTGCTAGACAGAGATTATACCACCACTATTTTCTTCATCATAAATTTTTATTTTTATTTATTTTTTTGTTGTTCAAGGAGAAAAAAGGGAAGATATAAATGTTTATAAGAAGAAGGCATTTACTACAGGGTTATCTCAAAAAACAGTCAAGTTTGACCTTTGTGTATAACTGGGAACCCTACTGAAGATTTCAGCCCCAAGAGGGGAGAAGAGGCTGTCAGGACCTTAAAGAAACATGAAAGGTAAGAGTTGTACCTAAAGTTGGTTAAGAAAGATCTACTTTCCTCCAATTGCCTGCTAAGAAGAAAGTGAATATGGAAAAGAAGCAGTGTCTATGCCGGAGAGTTCAGAACTGAGCAGTTCTCTTTAGCTTAGAGAAGACTTTGGCAACCATTACAGTGCTTCTTTATCTAAATCTAAATTTATTGAGATTAAAGCAGGAGACTTTGCTTTGCACATGACTTGAATTTGCATTTGAAAACATAAGTTCTCTTAAACTAATCACATAAGTACAGAGAAATATAGTGGAAAAATCACTCTTCAAGATCTTTAGGAAGTTTATGAATCAGTCTGGGTTCAGAAAAATACCGCTTGAAATGTCAAAACTAGTTTTCAGAACTAAATAAGTAAATACAACTAGTTTCTAAACTAAATAATAGATTTGTATGGCAAAATTCACATATTACAAAAATAAAAATCTGTCCACCAAAATCACTTTTTTTTTCAGCACCTTCATCAACTTCCTCAGCAAGAAGTCCCACTCCTGGTTCCTCAGTGTCACATCTAGAACTACAGATGGACCCCCAAAACCTAACAGTCAGCAGGTGCCAGTTCACCCACACCTCACATGTACGTTTCGTTACTTTCAAAGTCTATTTTCTAAACTTCAGAACATACAATGGCTCTTCAGATTTAGAACCTTTTGACAATGTTCATTATTTACTGATTTGGGTCTCCTGTAATTATCCTCACTTAGATCAATTCTAGGCATTTACAATAACTTTCATGAAATATTTTATGTTCTTTTCAAGACCTCCATAGGCAAGTTACTTATTTCTGTTTCCTTATTTAATTAGGGTCGACAATTCCGCTTGTCTATGCAAACAATTTGCATTGGTTAAGTAACTATTTTCTCTTTACTAAGTTGATTTTCAAAATTTAAAAAGAAATATATTATTTATTGCAAGGACAGAGAGAAGAGTGAGAGAGAGAGAGAGAGAGAGAGAGAGAGAGAGAGAGAGAGAGAGAGAGAGAATGAATGGGTATCCCATTCTCTGCAAACAAGCTTCAGACACAATACCACTTTGTGATCAGGCTTTACATGGGTAATGGGGAATTGAACCCAGGCAGTAAGGTTTTGCAGGCAAGCCCCATTTAACCACTGAGCTATCTCTCCAGTTCTTCTTTATTTTGTTTGTTTTTATTTTTTGAGGTAGGGTCTTGCTAGCCCAGGCTGGCCTGGAATTCACTATGCAGTCTCAGGCTGACCTCAAACTCACAGCAATCAGGAATCCTCCTCCCTCTGCCTCCTGAGTGCTGAGATTAAAGGCATGCATCATCACACCTGGCTCCAGCCCTCCTTCTCAAGTTTAGAAGCTTGACTTTGTTTAGGTGGCCAAAAACATGGGCAGATGGGAATCCAGCATTCGTCTATTAAGGTGAGAATGGTTGGTTTTAAGAAGATTGGTAGTGACAGCTCCCTATGCTAGGAATCTCTTGAAGCCCCACCATTAGGGCTCAAGGTTGGTGTTGCGGCCCCTTGTCTAGCAGTTTGTGATTAGAGTTGGGCTGTCATTTAATAGCTGACTTCTCGGCAAGAGATGAGCCACCCCAAACCTACCAGATCCACATGGAACCCCGCAGAGAGTAGTGGGATAAGCAAGAGACCTATAACCACAGCCAATCAGTCAACCCTGGATGAGCCAGACAAACAGACACCAATGATTTCAACACAACCTAAAGTAGAAGTACAGAGACACCTAAGACCTCAACAATAAAGCAGCCTTAATACTCACCCACCATGACTCAGGGAACTAAGCGGAAGAGGGTGTGGAAAGATTGTAAGAGCCATGGTGGAGGAGAATATCCAGAAACATGGCCCCCCTCAGCAACAACATACAAAGTGAGGTGGAACCGGGTTGACTTCTAGGCTATCCATAACCCCCTACCCCATGGACTGATCCAGACTGCCCATGGAGGAGGATACCCAGCTGATTGGGGACAGGGAGGAGGGAAATCAGGGAATTGGGGATACTAACTCATTATTGGCTCATTCAGTGTATCTAAATATGGATAATAAAAATATAATTAAAAAAAAAGAACCCTGGGTCCAGCATTTGTCAGTTGTGCAACTTGAGCTGGTCACTGAGATTCTGTGTCTCAGACCTGATCGTAGCTTCTATCTAAGGGACGTTGTGAAGGAAGTGTTAAAGGAGTAATCAGCGCCTAGTAAATGTTGACAAATGAAACCTGAGGAAATTTATACTGGATGAAGCTGAAAATCAGTGCAATTATATATTTTATATAAATTGTTAAAAGAGGAAACGATTTCTGGGTCATAAAAGATGTACATTTAAAATTTTAACATGTACTTTAAATTAGTCTTCAAAAGTTATTTCAATTTAAAAAGAAGAGTATGCTTGCAGATACCCTTCCCGATGCATATAATCAATCCTTTCTAATTTCAGATAATCAATAAAATTTTACTTGTGAGATTAAGCATTAACTGGATATTCGTGATTATGGTATGTAAATTTTGCCTGTCCTTGATTGAACTTTAGAAACTTTGTGCATATAAAAGAATTCAGTGTCATGGCTGCAAATATAAGTTGATTTCCTAAAAGCATTGTGTGTGTGTGTGTGTGTGTGTGTGTGTGTGTGTGTGTGTGTGTCCATGCAGGTGAGTGTAGGTGTGTATGTACCATGAAACACTGGTAGAGGTCACAGGACAACCTCAGGTGCTGGTCTTCATCTTTCACCTTGCCACCCACCGGTCCACCTCCCCAACACTTGTCTTGGTGTTTTCATGCTTTTGCTGTGTGTGTCGGCATGTGTGCATCCACAGAAGCTGGGAGACACATCTCCTTTGCCTTTTTAAACAGAATTTGCTTAACATAATTCAGCCTTTTCTTTGAACACAACTTGCTACTGTTCTGTTGTCCACTGTCTAACTAATGTGACAAAATTAAAAATTAATACTTGATACAAATTCAGGAGTCTCTTTTTTCTTATTTATTTAATTCTAAGTGATGTGTACTTAATGCTTTTGAAATTGAGAACCATCTCATAATTCATTTGTATCTTTTGTAGACATGTTTCTCTTTCCTACTGAAATATTCTTTACCATAATAATTGCATCTAAGAATTATGGTCTATCTTATTATATATTATTATCACGTAGACTCCCACCTTTTGTTTCTGGAAAGCAAGGACACTCAAATTCATCCGTTAATATCACTTACATTTACATTCATCTCTTATGCATGTGTGAAATTATTGAGATGATCAAAAACCGTGAATGAAATTTAACATCACCGATTTTAAACATCTATAGTGTATCATGTCAAGAGTACTATTTCATTTATATAACAAAATATCTAAAATTGACTGTTACTATCACTCTTATAAGAAGACTCCACAGATATTAGGTCAGATGAAGAACTGAAGGCTCCTTGTCACTAGGTGAATTAAAATTTCCTCTAAAACTTTAGCCTAAGTTTGTGTTGTATTGCAATACTGCCTGCCAGCTTTATCAAAAGCAACTGGGACCACTCATGAGAGACTCTTAAGACTGGGCCTGTTGACATAACCCCATAGAAGGAAGGGCATGGGGAAGGTTGTCATACTCCCACCTGAGTGAGATCGTAGGTGCCCTGTGCCAGTTGTGTGTAATGATGCCTGAAGTCTCCTGGTCTTAGGGGGAGAGGTCATTTATAGATGATAAAACATTAAGACACAGTGAGCTCTGTCTAAGTGGTCATGGGAGGTCATCATCAATGCTGAGATGAGACTTCTCAGTAATATGGCTTCTTTGGGGTCTCCATGCTCTGTAAGGAGCTCTTACCCTGAGGCTGAGAGAAGAGCCCCCACAAAGGAAACCCCAACACAGGGAATACCACCAAAGCAGCAGTGTGTATGAGGAGGTGTTCATCCATGCTGGGATGAGACCTCTCAATACTACTGATGCTTTGGGGGGGGGGTTGCGGTCAGCTTCTTAGTTGCTGCGCAGAAAGAACCCAAATAAAAGCGGCTTGTAGAGGAATGGGTTTATTTGGCTTATGGACTCAAGGGGAGACTCCATCCTGGCAGGGAAAATGATGGCATGAGCAGAGGGCTGGACATCACCTCTGCCACAGCACTGTTAAACAGCAGCAGGAATGTGTGACAAATACTGGCAAGGGGAAGCTGGCTTATAACCCCCCATAAGCCCGCCCCAACAACACAGCTCTAGTGAGGTTCTAATTCCTGAATTGCCATCAGCTGAGGATCTATCTATCAGAACACATTCATTTGTTTGTGGGGGACACCTGGATCAAACCATGACAGGGGGCTTCATGTTCCTGGATATAACCCCTCACCCTGCTCTCTAAGTAACCCCATTAAACTCATTGGTTCACCAAAAATGGCTTCAATGTAATTGTACTTTGGTCTGTCATCTGTGTCCTATGTGGGGTGAATATGATCTGTGCTCACATCACACAACAGTTGTATAAAAATATGAATATTGAGAAAGAAGAGCATTTCAATGGGTGTTTTACATGTATTATCTCAATTAAATTCTAAAATAAATACGATAGCAAAAATAGAAAATGAAGAGGTTAACTTCCTTATACATTTGCAATCTCCAGTTTAAAATTAAAGTGGAAAGAACTGTGTTCATGATAACAATAATAATAGTCACTCCCCGGGGAAAAAGTAAGAAAGGATAAGTAATGAAATTTAGAAAATCATAAAAGTCTGCAAAAGTACATAAATTCAAACACATGGGGCTAATTATTGCCTCCTTCTACAGAAATCCTAATTATTAAGGCACTCAGAATGTACAGATATTTAACAGCTTCTCTCCCTTTTAAAATTTGATATTGCTTCATTGACTCATTACCATTTGTCTGTGTGTGCCCATTTTTCTCTCCAAATGTTAGCATAACTTTTCCCTTCTGCCTATTGCCTTTTATGACAGGCAGATGAGGGAGGCTATGTACTCTCCCCATGCTCTGGTCCACTGCTGAGCCTGCTTGAATCTCACCGTTCAGTGAAGCATGACTGGCAGAGATCTGGTATTTGATGTAACTTTAACATGACCAAAATCCTGGCCAGCTTCTAGACATTACGGGATGGGGGGGCATTTGTTGCTCCATATTAGTGTGCAGCTGTTCTTTTCCCCTCTTTGTGCACTCATTATTTTCCACCATCTGGACTCTCCTAGCTCTGCTTTCGAGGTCACTGTGCTGACCACTGTTCCTCTTTTCTACATGTATTATAGCCATTTGCAAAGAAGCAACTTCTGCATCTCACACCAAGAGGCACTTCCCATTCCCATCTCGAAAAAAGGAGAGGTGTTAAATGTTTTGGGTGTTGAGCTGTTACTTGGCTGCTGTTATGTATTTTCGTAACTCCTTAGAAGTTCACAGGCTTTCTGGAAGCCTGGCCATTCCAGAAGACTCAATTTTGGAGAGTAGATCATGGAATTGGCCCTATAGATAAGAAGATAATGAAAGATGCAATGCAAATAGAATTGGTGTATTTTGGCATCGGTGTGCGTCTTGAACATATCTTGAAGGTGAAATCCTAATGCAGGAGGAGGGAATCTTCTAGCAAGCACAATATGCCACTCGGTTCTTATCCATTGTGGTGACACTCACACACGTCTAGGGACCGATACAGGTTAGGTTCCAGCCAACTTCTGCTCACACTTTCATCCATAGAGAATATATTCTCATCATCTTGTTTATTTTGTGCGTTTATGTGTGTGGTGTGCATTCAATCTCTGGGTGCAAATGTCTGTGGGTGCCTGTGCATGTGAGTGGGTGTGCAGATGGGGGCCTGTGCTTAGATGCAAGAGGTGACGTCAGGTGTCTTCCTCCATTACTTACTTGAGTTCAGAGCTTGCACACTCGCTACTCTGACTAGTCAGCCATCCTGGAGAATCCCTGTCTCCAGCTCCTAAGCCCCGGGGATGACAGGCAGGCTGCTAAGCCCACCTGGCATTTACATAGGTTCTGGAATCTGAACTCCAGCCCTCAGGCTTGCATCACAGCACTGTGTCCATGAAACCACCTCCCTAGCACATGGCAACTTGGTTTTTGTTCTGTTCTTTAAAGGTTTCTTACTTAGAATGAATTTTAATTCATTAACATTGAACTTATAGCCAACAGCACGGCCAACTACATCTGAGTGAAGCTTACCTAATGCATGAATTGTCTCCATACTGTAGCCTGTTTCTGCTGAGGTACATCAGGCACCAAATGAGCACAACTGAAACAGTTGAGACGACCAATAAAAGCCAACAATGATGAACAAATGGCTCTTAGAACATGAGCTGGCACACGCTTGTGAGATGACAAAAGCAAGAGGCCAGATCAGCCTGTTTGTCCTCAGCTGGGAATGACAGCACGAGGGAACCTGAATATTGTACCACTCTGCAGATCTGTGAGTGACTGCCGTAGTCTCGGGAGTATTGATCTTGAAGTTGCAAGTAAATTCTGCCAGGTGGGTGCATTCACAATTATCAAATCTGTGTATCATGAGGATTGACTATGCCTGAATTGTGATTTTTGTGTACCCAGGTTATGCATGAGAAATCTAAAGTAGAGGAATATTTAAATCATGAGCTTCAAGAACAAATTAATAGCATGAAGGGCTTTGTAGGTTTAATTCTAAAACCTTTCCCACATGTTTTCCAAATATTAATAATGAACATCAAAGTTGATCTTTAAAGGAACTGAATATAGATGACATATATAAAAGATGCCTGTTGGTGTAAAACAAGATATTGAGCTTTGGTTTTCTAGGACATCTTGAAATCTTATTGAAGACAATCACTAGTCAACTATGGTAACAAGACACATGCACATATTATTTTCTTTTAAGTTCTTGACTTCTTATTTGGAAAGAATAATACGAATGTGGAGAAGCAGGAATTGACATCAGAGCTTGGCAAGTTAAAACAGAAAAAAAGAGTGCCCATACCCTAACCTAGGCCAGAGAATGAAAAGTCTCTTGACAAGACTCAGGCTTCTGAAGTGTGTTTGAAAGCAGCTCAGTTTATCTGGATGTGCAGTGAGTTTGCAATCCATCAAACTATAGGATGAAAAACAAATACAAAAAAACATCCAAGACATTTTGCTCTTTCTTCTTCGATCAGAAATCATGCAAGCTATGGAGAGCAGGGTCAAGATGATCACGCACTTTAAAGTTGGCTGGAGGCATGCCAGGGCCGGTCTAGCACCTTGGGATTGAACAGAAAGTGGGATAGCTTTGCAATTTGGGTGTAAAGGCATCACTGTTCTTTCTTGCTCTGTCAGGTGAAGACAACATTACGTTGTGGAACCTTACTGGAAGATGTAGAGTCACATTTCTACGGTGGATGAGATTTCCTATCACTGTAAATCCCCCAAGCGCAGGCTCTGCTCCTGATTTGCCTTTCAGTGAATTCTCATAGCCCAATACAGTGTCTGCAATAATGTAGGCCTCATCCAATGTATGCTGGATATATGCATGAGGCATTGCACTGATTCTGGAATGGCTGGTGCTGGGGCCGTTGTATCAGTGGCTGATTCTCCAATCAGGGATATGCAAGCATGACTTCTGTGTGCACACATTTGCTATGTAGCATACAAGGGAAATATAAGACATGAAATTTACAATAGAGTTGCACATAGAGATATATGAAATATTAGCAATCTATACTGAATAATGACTGTCAAAACACCTCATTGAGTAGAATGATAACAGGTATTGCTCTTGGGTGAGTGTTTAGGCAAAGCTTTGAAAGGTGTTAGGTCTATAAGTGGCTTCTGGAGAACTGTTATGTTCTGTCTCAGAGAAAGGAGTAAGTCAGTCAAAGAAATGCTCAGGGAATATTGCTCTGTTCTTTATGGGTCTCTCCCTATGGAAAAGTTGGCATTTTTCTGAGTTTGGTGATAACGGTGGATACTAGGGAATGAGTGTCAGCAGTGAATTTTCTCTACTTTTGTGATTTTTTTTTAATTTTCCTTGCCTGTTTTAAGAGTCTCTATTATTTCCTGTGGAGTCAAGTTTCTTTTTTAGGTGCAGATTCTGTCACACATTAAGCATGCTTACATGGGAATAGCTTCAGGTTACAGTTCTAGTTGAAGGTTTTCTATGTAAGGAGTGATTCAGACTTGATTTCAGAAAATTCCTCATTATCAGGCATTTTCCTTGTAAACTGATCCTACTCAAATTACCTTGCCAGCTGTACAGGCATGCTTATCTGCAAAGAAGACAGGAGTATTTTTGTCCTACCCTTTCCTCATGGAGGAGAATTAGCATCATAAGTATGCATATCAACTATGTCTATCAATGTTCTTAAGTTCTTTGCACCATGACCTCCATGTAGAAAGAGTATTGGGTTTCTGCATTTAAAAAAATATTTAAATTATTATGGTTTTTTTCTCATTAAACAATGATTTAATTTAAATCAAGCTTTATTGCTTTAATTTAAATCAAGCTGGGCCTGGGAGCCCCTCAAAAATACCTCTATTCACTTGTGGGGAACAGCTTGGTGAATATATAATATATATATATATATATATATATATATATATATATATATATATATATATATATATATATATATATATAGCCATGGTGCAAAACAGAGATGAAAAAGACCACATCCTTAAATAGCTGATATCCAATGAGCCAATAATAGCAAGTCAGTTCTTGACTCTCTATTTGGCCCCTGCTTCATGCGAAGATGTGCTGGCCACAGCACCCCACAGAAGGTTGAAGTATTACTGGGAAACGGTGAGGGTGAGTATAGCTGAAGCTTAGTCTACTTGAAGTGGGCCAAAGAATGCTGAACAAGGACTTCTGTTTATAAGTGATTCAAAAGCACTCAGCAGTATCTAGAGACATAATTCCACAGTTGCATTTTTAACACTGGAAAGTAAGAAGAGGTGGGTGTAAATGAAGGGGTGGAGGGGGCCTGGGGAATTCCAGAGACAAGCATAGACTTCAAAGACCCACTCCTGCTAATCTCCTAACCCTGAACTCCTCCACCAACAGCTGCAGTTGCTGGTGAAACCCATTTAACCCTTAGTACGCTTGTCCTCAGTCAACTTGGAAAACTGCACAAAGAGCAGATGAAGAAGGCTCTTTCTTCTCTTATCTTTTCATGTCTTGGAAATAGTCATTCACTGGCTGGAGAGATGGCTCAGCGGTTGGGGCACTTGCCTCTGGTGCCTGGGGCCCTTGGTTCAGTTCCCCAGGTCCCAGATAGGCCAGACCCACAAGGTGCGGCTCTGGTGTTCTCTCTCTCTCTCTCTTTCTCTCTTTCTCTCTCTCTCTCTCTTTCTGCTTGAAAATGAATAAATAAAATATTTTTAAAAAAGAAATAGTCATTCACTTCTTTTTATCCAGAACAAACCCCTTTCAGGTAATGTGCATTCTAAAAAGAGGAAGGAATGCTTAGTTTGATGAGAAATATGTTCTAACCACCTAGAAATTGTAATTTCTCAATGAAGGCAGAGCAGTATGTTATGTGTGATTAAAAAAATAAGTGATTCAGCAAATAAAGTTACCAATATTAAGAATAGGATGGGATCAGCACCAAGTTAGGAAATTAGGGGAGTGTTCCTTTATTTATGCCAACCATTCTTGAAGGTATCTTCAGGAGAAGAATGTGCAAGTGTAAGGGAGTGCCTGGTGCAGCCAGGCTGAAGGATTGTTCCCACAGGCAGACTAGCTCAGTGCTGAACAGGGAGGCTGGGACCTTGTTGTGCTGTCTGCTGTCTAAGGGCTGGGGCCCACCACCTGGTTCTTTATTCAATTGGGGGACTTACATTTTATAGGAAAAAGGGGGTCAGGGGCATGGGGAATGGGGAAGAGAAGAGGAGATTGGTTGATGGGGGTGGGGAGTTGGCAGCCTGCACTGGGATAGGTGGGTGGGACAGGTGGGTGGGGACAACCTGAGAACACCTCATTTGGGGGCCATGAGTGGCAGGAAATACGTGATGCTAGCCACGGTCAGGTCCGTGGGGATGGACACAAGGAAGTTTTGCTGATACCCAATGCCAGTCCTGCTGAGATGGGAATGCTGGTTTTGGTGGCCAGCCCATGGGGGTGAGAGTCAGGGTAGGTGGAGCTGGGAAATGCCTACCGGGGTTTCACCTCACTCATACACCGTAACCTTTTGTTCTCTGTGCCCTCAGTAGCAGTGCCAATAGGCAGTGCCCAACAGGACCTGAGAAGAACCCTTTCACTAAGAGGTTCATAATTGAGAAGATGCTGGAGGTAAACCATTGCCATGTTTGTAGATAGGAGAAGACGGGGCACATAGTGCAGTTCTAGAGAATCTAATGTTTAAAGCATTTTCACATTATATCATTTAATAGAGCAAACAGGGGAACTGGGTTTAGAATATCATAATTTTCTTGGCAAAACAATAATTCAACTAGTGTTATTATGACTCTAAATGAATCCTCAGGATTTGTCTTCATTCATTACAGTCCCATGTTCTTCCATGGAAAAAGATAGGAAGGGATGGATAGAATGAGAATGCAGAGAAAGACCACCCCAGGTCTTTGCTACATTGATCTGCATGGTATAAGAACAGAAGAATCTAGACTCCATGCAAGTCTTGACTTTCACCAAGATTTTGTGAATGATTTGTCCCTTTCCTGGTCCCAGGGGACCTTGCTCCAAGCACACAGTCCACCAGCTTATTCTTTGCACAAATTTCCTAATTATTTCTCGAGAGTTAGTCTTTCATTTATGTCTATGAGAACTTGAAGATAAGCTATTGTTTTATTTCCATTGCACTTCCTTTGTCAAGTAGGGATGGGAAATCCCAGCAGGGTTACTAAATAGGGTTACATCATGTGCTTGAAGAACACGTTCTTTGAATGAGAGGAAAGCATCCAGTGTACATGTCCAGAGGAAGCTGCATACAAGATCACATACTGATTAGCAGAGCTGGTTGGGAAAATGCTAGTGTACTGTGGTTTTCAAGATCTATAGGAACTAGTCATTCACCCATCAGTATCTGAGTTTCACTTCCAAGAGGAAATGATGGTGTCGTAGTCAGCCACACGCCGCTGGGATGAATCTTCACACCAGACACAATTTGGGGGAGGAAAGTATTTATTGACACTACAGATTGAGGGGAAGTTTCTTAACAGTGAAAGAGGCTGGCCCTCCTTCACAGGTTTGAGCAGAGAGAAAAACCCATCACCAACACCACACATACAATAGCTAACAGGCAGGAAGGCAAGGAGAGAATTTCTTCCCTTTATATAGCCTTAGGATGGGGTCTTACATCCCTATCGCAGACTTAATGGCTTCCTGAGTCTCTGGAATTTCCTTCCTGCACTGCCCACATAGGAAAGGATGCTTACTTCTAGCTCCTTTGAGCTTCCTTACATCTTGCCCCTTGCTGAGAGGCTGCCTTCCTATAAACATCCTCAGAGACCCACCCAAGATTATTTGAAAGGTCAAGTTGACAACAAAACTTAACCATCACAGATGGAAAAAAATTTCTGTCCTAGAAGGCTTCTGTTGAAGTCCGTCTTGGATTATAGATATTAATTCAATTTACAGTCTTTAGTGGGTGACTCCTGTGAGCCAGGTACTTTGTATGTGTTGGCAAGAAGGTCTCTTATATGGAAATGAGCTAGCACTCTGAAACCGAGCTCTTCATGTGGGCAAAGGAGTGGGTTTCCAAAACCAGATACCAAGGCTAGAGGTTGTAAAATGAAACATACTGGAAATGATACTCTGCATCATAAATTAGGGCAGTTATTATGGGAAAAAACTCAGAAAACCTTCAGCTAGAACTCCCATATGGCCCAGATGTACTACCCCTGTGCATGTAATGGAAGGACTCTGTCAGTATACCACATAGTCCCCCCCCCGCCACTACAATCCATGTTTATTGCTGTACTATCCACAGTAGTCAAGGTATGAATGTAGCCTAGATGCCCACCAACAGATGAAAAGATAGGAAAAATTGGTAATATATACACAATAGCGTTTTATCCAGTCACAAAGAAGTGCAAAATTTTGTCATTTGAAGGAAAATAGATGAAATAGGAAAACATCACGGTAAGCAAAATAAACCAGTCTCATAAAAACAAATATCACATTTCCTCTCATATGTGGAATCAGAATCAAAAGAGGACATGAAAATGTCATAATGAAACACATTATTTTGTATGAGGATCATATGCTGAAAATCATTTTCTCAGAAAGTAACTGTAGGACACAAGGGTTGTCTACTTAGTACAATGAACAGCAGAATGGGCCCCAAATCTGGTTGGGTAACATGGATTTTCAATCCAGTCAGGATTGAAAAACAAGGATGGGACCAGGGCATGAGAAGATCCTGAGTGGTTTCCCTACTCTAGAAGATTCCTTATGTGTCAAGGTTGGTCATGTGAATGTGAATGAACATTGGTTTAAAGTCTTCAACAAGATCCCATGTGAGTAGACAAGGAATCAGACTAATTTCTACTGGTAGGGTGCTTAAAGGGCATGCTTATGTTTATTTCATCTCAATATCCCAACTAACTGTATCTCAGTTACTTTTTGATGATTAATAGATTATAGTAAAGAAAACAAACAAAAATAACTTTTGTCCATTTGTGCCATTAAAGTAAATCTCAGTCTGAAAATATGTGCGAGAGCAGACATGGGGCAGGGTGTGAGAGCAGTCAGAGACTCCTTCTTGAGTAGTCATGAACAAAGAGCAAGGTCAGTGCTAACTTCCAGATTACTAGAAAGGTTCTTCCTATGTCAAAAAAATTCAAATAATTTTCCTACTCCCCAGGACAAATTTGAGGTGCAGCAGAGTTAGAATCACCACTCTGGACCTTTGCCTCAGGTCTATTGTATGTGTGGTGTTGGAGATGGGTTTTTCTCTCTGCTCAAACCTGTGAAGGAAGGCCAGCCTCTTTCACTGTTAAGAAACTTTCCCTCAATCTGTAGTTTCAATAAATACTTTCCTCCCCCAAATTCGTTAGGGACTTGACAAAGGACATCATCGTTGAATCTACTTTTCCTAAACACCTTCCAGGCTGGATATAGTGCCACGAGCAGGTAATCCTAGAATTTGGGAGTAAGAAGGGGAGGATCATAAATTTTAAGCCAGCCTGGCTTATATGACAAGTTTTAGGTCAACCTAAATTACATGGTTATCTTAACAAAACACCTAACAATAACAAGAAAATATTTGTTCTTCCTATTTTTACATTCCAATGTGGCTATGAAGTTAAAATGAGTTTAATGAGGTTTTCAATTCAAGGCTCCTAGGTTGCAAATCACTATATAAATGCATGATACCTACACCAGTTGTCAAGGAACTCAGCAATTAGTGACTGAGCTTGCAGGGATAGTTATGTCTGGTTTTGTGCATATTTTTAGATAGAGCTTTATCTTAATGGCACAAGTGGGCCAAAGTTAATTTGACAATTTCTTTATTATAATCAATAAACTATCAAAAAGTTACTGAGCTGTAGGTAGTTGGGTTATAAAGGTGAAACAAACATAAACCCTGCTCTTTAGCAGATACATATATACAAATATCATATATATCATATATGATATATATGGTTTTATTTATATAGTGGCTATACTGAGTATTTCCCATGTTCTAGGCAGTATAGCTTCAAATCTAAATCAGGTACATAGTCCCTGTGGTTTCTTGAATAGAGATGTTAAGTCTTTCACACCATGAGGAGTCTTTCCTTGGATGATGGTGACTTCATCTCTAGCCTCGGCATGGACATGCTGGATGAGTTAGTGAAGTTCACCTGCCAGGTGCCTTTCTAGAGAAAGGAACACCTAGATCTACTTCCGAATCCTGCACTGACTATTAGCCTGCACAAGTCAGTTTACTCAACACTGTAACTTTCTCCCTCAGACTGATGGGGAAGAAAAGTGCTTAGCACATGCCAGCATATTCAGATGCATAATAAACGTTATTAATTAAGGTGGTAGAGAAAAGGTACCTGGGACCAATCATTCAGCTTCCAAACTCTTTTGACTCCGGCTGCCCTATAAGCAGATAGTCCCAAGAGATAGATACCCTCTGTGTAGCTGTGCTTTCTTCATGCAACATTTCTTACACCCAGTTTGGGCAGGCCAAGGAAGTTTTAAGTTCACATTTTGGACCCTCAGTCTTTCCTTACAGGAACTGCCTTCAGGGGTTATTTCATAGCAATGCCCTTGAAAAGCTTCGGTGTTTGGCCCCAGCATGACAGAGAACTGCCATCTGTTGGTCCCATAGACCTTTGTACAAGGAGGACTTATCACACTTTTCTTTTGATGACTTGGGCCTGCTGATTTTCCCCTTTCTATTTATGTGATGGTCCAAAAAGAAAAGTCATTCCTATCTAGGCTATGGTGATTGCTGCTAGAATGTTCTCCTGTCAGCTGATAATGTCCCAATGGCTTGGTAGTTCACCTTTGAATGACTCAGTGACATCTATGTCCGTCATTTATTTTTAGTGCATTTTGCCTCACAGATATGTCTTCAAGATGCATCTCTTCCATCTGTCTGTCTGGCTCAATGCTTCTGTTTAAGTGGCACATAAAGCATTGTACCCAATTCTTTATACCTAATCCCTCCCACAGTATTCCTCCTTCTCATACCGTTCCAACAGCCACATAGAACAGCTAGGAAAGCAGGCACCTAAAAAGATATCTTTTTATTTATCTAGAAACATTTGGATGAGTGTGTATAGAATCCAAGTTGACATTCTCTTTCATTAATTTCTTTAGTTTTATATATCTTGGTTGTCCAGATGTGAGCATAGCCCACTGTTTTTCAGAATACACATGTGGTAACGTGTTCAGGCTCTGTCTGTCTGTCTGTCTGTCTGTCTGTCTGTCTGTCTGTCTGTCTCTCCTTGCTTCAGGATGAATGCTATTGTTTTGCACAGCTGGAGCAGGACACACCCACCCTTGCTCTGGTGCTGTGTCCTGTCATCACCATTGCTGTCACAGTCTGTATGATTCCTGCTCTTGGGATTCACTGCAGAACTTGCCTCCCCTCAAGGTTGCAGGTGCTGACTGCTTTTGCCCATAGCTGAACTGGGCATGCTCACAGGGAAATCTCATCTCCTTCATTCAGTAGAATTTTATCAAGTCAAAAATGTATGAACTAAGGTTTACCTGCAATTAATCAGCCAGAGTAACAAAAGAGCACGTTCTTATCTTTTGTTCTTTTCTAGTTGTGAAAATATCAGCATGTCTGTGCCCAGGTATTGAAATCTATGAGTGTGCACATTTTCACATGTGCACAAATTCTCAGTCCTTCTAGAGTGTTACCCCCATAACTTACCATGCGTTTCATCTGTCTGCCCGAAGCACAAAGGCTTGTGATGGATACAGTTCCAATCATGTAATCCTGTTAGTTCAAAGTAAGCTTCTATAGCACCTGATCGACGCCAGCAAAACCAGCTCATGGCACAGACACAAACCACAGGATTCTGTTTTTATGCACACATTGGTCCTTGTTGACATATTATTAAATTGTTTTAATGTGGCCTACTTAAAAAGGTGTATATTTTGGCAGCTAAAGCCTACGACGTGATCAAGTACATTTTATACCCAAAATAGTGCTCTCATGGGAAATTGTAATTACGACCTTAAACTACACAGCCACACTGTGTTGTTGTGTCTTGCCTTTGGAAAACCCATGCCTAGCAAAAATTGTACCTGTCGTTGAAATGGTAGTGATGGGGGGATCACCTGGGGATTTAGCAGCTTATGTAGGGTGCAGGTTGCTGCCCAGTTAAATCATGGTTGAGTTGATTATTTCTAGTCACAGCTGCAGACCGCAGGAAACCCAAATGCCAACTTTTTTCATCTCTGAAAATCCCTTACTTTCGTGAAATGTGTTTAGCACAGCTTCATAACTCTGCAAGGATCGTGGACAGAGATACAAGGTCCATCTAGGGACATATTTGGCCAATGACACAGATTCGCCTGGTCAATGCACTGATAGAGTCCTGCCTCCAGAAGCCGTCTGCTCCTGGCACCTTGTCTTCAACTCATGCTCCCTGGCTGTCCTAAGGAGGTGAGCATGTAGCCCAGTATGAATATGGTTCCATATACGCCCAGGCCCTGGGGACTAGGAAGTAATACTGGGACTCAGAATCACTGTGACTTTAGATCATTTCCAGCTGAGCTGCATCCATGTGATTTGCTTCTTTGCATCCTAAAAATCCCATCAGGAGATTTTCTCTGTTTCCAGAGGATTTTGCTTGTGACTCCCTTCTTTAGATGGATCCTTTTCTCATTTGCAATGCAGGGTGTCCAAAGTGTGTTCCATGAATTCTCATGTCATTGAAGGCCCTGTGACCTCACCTGACCTTCAGACTGCCTATCACACATCTGTAATGTTGTGATGAAATATATACATTTGCTCTGCATCCATTTCCTGGGTTATACTTTCTAAAACTCCTGGGCTCTAGGAGTGATCAGTGTGTCTATCTTTTCTATGCTAATGGTACAGGGGAGGTGGGGCTGATCACCAGAAAGGTCCTGGCAGGATTGAAGAATTTGGAATTTTAGACTCACCCCACCTCTGAGGAGGGGACAGAGGCTTAAAGTCAAGTGATCACCTCCAGCCAGTGATGTAATCCATCATGCCTACCCAGCAAACACTGCGTTATCACATCTGGAGGGAAGGGCGTTCTGTGCTCTTTCTCATGTATTTCATGCTGCCTGTTCTTGTGTACCCTTTGTAGCTTGCTTTATAATAAACAATCTAGCAAACCTACACAAAGCTCTTCCCTGAGTCATGTGAGCCACTCCATCGATCTCAGGGAGTAGATGAAGTTATAGGCAGCTGACCAGAAACACAGGCACAGCTTGGAGGGTAAGGTTGGCATCTGAAGTAGGGATCTGAAGTAGGTTGATCACATAGTCTGTGGGACTATGTGATCAACCTGTGGAAACCAATGTTATCTCCACGAGGTGGAAGTGGACTCTAGGACACTCAGTGGGTGTTCATTGAGGAATTGGTTGGGGGGGATATACCCCCATACATTTGGTGTTGTGCTCATTATTGTTAGAATAGCAAGAAATTTACATATAGAAAAGCTTTGGATATCCATTCTGCTCAGGAGTCTCTACGGTGTTTTCCAAAGCAGTTGAACTAGCTTGCAGTCCCACCAGCAATGAATGAGGGTTCCTCCCCTCCCCCCACATCCTCGCCAGCAACTATTGTTGTTACCATTCTGACTGGAGTAAGGTGGAATCTCCTTGTGGTTTTGGTTTGCATTTCCCTGATGGTTAAGGATGCTGAGCACTTTCTCAGGTGAGTAAATGCCATTTGTGTTTCCTCCTCTGCGAATCTGTGAATGTTCTATTGAGATCAGTGTCTCATTTTGTTAGAGGGTAGTTTGAGTTTTTGCTATTAATTTTTTTGAGTTCTCTGTAGGTTCTGGAGATTAGGCTTTTGTCTGAGTTATAGCTGGCAAAAATCATCTCCCAGTTTGATGGGGTCTATTGGCTCTGAGTATGGTGTTTTTGTCTGTACAGAAGCTTTTGAGCCTGATCAGACTTGATCAGAATGGGACCATTGGTTAACTGAGTGATGCACTTTCTGGGCTGCTGGAGATACACCGGGAACCAGAATCTTGGGCCTCCAAAGAGAAATGCACTCTACAAGTGATTTACAAAGAGCTACTAACAATAGAATCTAGCCAATTTAGAAATGTGTATCTAAGTTAACCTATACTAATCTCACTCTCTAATGGAGATTCTGTTTGTATTTTTTCAGAAAGCAGAGAAAGAGAGCTATGGATCCTCCAACCCTACCAAGGAACCACAGGCTGATAGCTGACATCCAGGCAAGAGATGAACCACACCAGATCTTCCATGAAGGATCCATACAGAACCCTGCAGAGAGTGGTGGAATTAGCAAGAGACCAACAACCACAGCCAATCAGTCAACACAGGTTAAGCCAGACAGACACCAATGTTTTCAACACAACCTAAAGCAGAAGTACAGAGACCCCTAAGACCTCAACAATAAAGCAGCCTTAATACTCACCCACCGTGACTCAGGGAACTGAGCAGAAGAAGAGGCAGAAAGACTATAAGAGCCATGGTGGGGAAAATTCACAGAGACATTGCCCCACTCAGTAACATCATACAAAGGGGGTGGGGGGTGGAGCTGGGTTGACTCCTAGGCTCTCCATAACCCCCTACCCCATGGACTGATCCAGACTGCCCATGGAGGAGGATATCCAGCTGATTGGTGACAGGGAAGAGGGAAATTGGAGAAATGGGATATCAACCAATTATTTGCTCATTCAACAAATCTAATTGTGGATAATATGAAAAAAAAACAAAGAAAAGCTTGGGATGAGAGGCTGGGGAGTGGGCTGGTCAAAGAGCAAGAGTAGAAGGTACTCTTGTTTCCTAAATGTTTCCTAAAGTCCACACCCTAATGCTTGTAAGGCTTGTACACTCCCTAATGCTTTCACAGAGAGGGTGGTCATTCCAGCTGGGAATTGTCACAGAGACAACAGTTGTAAGAGCACACACAGTAACTGAGAAGAGGAAAGGATGGAGACAAGGAAGCATGCGAACTCGGGTTTTCTCAAAGATGGGGCTAAGGCAACACAGGATTTGGCCAGGTCCTCTGTGCTCCTCCTTCAGTTATCAAAGCTGCCCGCTGTGAACCAGACACAGAACTCATCCAGGTCTCACATGAAGACTTCCAACCCCTTCATGTTTGCTGCCTCATGACAGGTCCCAGCATTATCTCCAGAGAGGATGTTTCTGTTGTCTGGGAAACAGATGCATTTGTCCTTTTAGAGACATGTGGATCAGCATGTCTGTTGTGTCCCTAAAAAATCTCCAGTATACCAATTCTAATTCCTGTCCTATTGGTATGAAGCTTCATTTGTGCCTCCGAGTCTCCAAAGGAAACATCTATAGTTAGAATAGCAGGGCCCCAAGTCCACGTCCATTGTTTTTATGACTACAAGCATAAACTAACTACTTCATGTAGAAAAGCTCTCGGGGTCAGTTGACTTTGTGCTGCTTTAACAGACTACTTGAGGCTGAAAATTTATAAAGAACAGAAATCCATTTGCTGGAGGCTGGCCAGTCCCCGAACAGGCATTATTAGTATCTACTTTATGGTAAGTGCCTTCTCCTTGCATCCTCACAAGGCAGAAGGCAAAGGGCAAGAAAGCACTCTCTTCCCTCCACCCATCAGCTTTCTAATGACACCAAGGTCCAATGACATGGAGGAGCCCTCATGACACCTCTTGAGGACCCCTACCTCTTGATGACGTCATATTGGCAACACCTGAGTTGTGTAGGGACACATTCCGACCATGGAAACTCCTTTGGGAAAATGAGCAGGAAGGTAGAGTTAATTCTATCAAAATATATAAATCAAGTAACTGATTTTATCATAATTAAACAGATTTGCCTAATGAATTTGGCATTATCTGTGTCACATGACTTTTAGTGCTGATGATATCATGTAGCCACTTAACATTTGTTCACTCATTTTTTTTTCAGCTATACATTTTGGACCCATAATACACCTGAAGCTGATGAATTTTTATATATGTAGGGACTTGAAGCAGTAATAGTTGTGCAAAAGAATAAAAAAAATGGTGCAACTATTTTGATCTTTGAATTTTTCTTGCATATGAAACAGGAACACTGGGGTGAGACCTGGCATAGGTATTTTTTTTTTGTAAGGCTCCCCAGGAGTATCCAGAGATTCATCTCAGCAGTCTGGACAAAGCTGGATGAATCGGCTGTCCTCGAAGACGTTTTATGATCATACTTACAGCCAATATGAACACCTCTTGGAAATTTGTTAAGAATGCAGAACCTCATACGAACCGAATCAGAGTCCTCATTTGAATAAGATGCCCAGGTGAAGAGCAAGCACATGGAAGCTTAGAAAGACCTGCTCACAGCTCTGTTAAGCCTTTGAAGCTCTCAGTCAAGATCCACCCTTCCTATTTAAACCTGAGTCTGAAGCATTGCTGGAGGCACAGACAGCAGCAAGACATCGCCTTCTGTCTGTCAGACCTTCCAAAGAAGTGG
The DNA here is from genome assembly GCA_004024765.1 of Zapus hudsonius. NCBI lineage: Eukaryota > Metazoa > Chordata > Mammalia > Rodentia > Dipodidae > Zapus > Zapus hudsonius. The sequence goes on from PVHP010019390.1 coordinate 30,256, forward strand.
GAAGTCTGACCGCCCCACACTTGCTGCAAGTATGCAGCAACTACTTGACGCATGCATGCTTGCCTCTCATCCTAGGAACATTGTGCAGAAGAGAAGAGCCCTGGGTTCCAGCTGGTCCCCTCAACTAAAACAAAACAACCCACCAGCGACTCTGACTGACCTTCAATACCATATAGACATTCTCATCTTCAGTTTATTCACCTGAAACGATGAAGGAGGTGGAACAATCTCTATGCTTCTTTCCAGCCCAGACTTGCACTGTTTCTTAGTGTCCAATGATGACGCCTCTGCCAGCACAAAATGCTTCAGAACACACTTTAAACAGGGCATAACATATCTGGGCACTGAACAATGATGGCCAGAAAATTGCCTCTAAATTATAGACAGATCTGATACTGTCATCATTACTGATAGGTGGGCTAGCTCCATTAAGAAGACCAGGGGATGTTTACTGAATGGCTCCCTCGTTAGCCATTTTGCTGAGACCTGGTGGTACAGCCCTGAAGGCTAGCTGGGGAGACAGAGAAATTACCCACTGTGTACTCTGGTCTTCACAGCACCCCCCCCTGACATGCTGTGTGTGCCCAATCTTCGCCTTTGGGTGACCAGGAAAGTGATGCTCCAGATGAGCACTCCCAATGGGCAGGTGGGAGCACAGTCCTTCATGGCAGAGGGAATGGGGAGTGCAGTGCAAGCCATTTGGAGAGACTGAAAGCAGTTCAGCTCAGTCGAGAAGTGGAGGTTTAGGTGCTGTGCCTGGAGAGGAGCCATGTGTAAGGGCCCAGGGTATACTGCAGCCAAGAATGGAAGTGTGTGTGTGGGGGGGCGGGGTAGACAAGTTGGAGGAAGTCCCTCTTCCTCAAAAAAGAAGCCACATTCCCCCCCCTCCATCTCCAGGCTCAGGTTGGGGCCCACCTCTCACCTACACACAGATAGCTGTGAATTTCACTGTGGGATCCCTGCAGAAGCCCAAATATTTCATAAGCTGGTATTAGCAATTTTGGATAACTGGAGAGAGAGGGGGAGGATGGGAGGGAAGGAGGGAGGGAGAGGGAGGGAGAGAGAGAGAGAGAGAGAGAGAGAGAGAGAGAGAGAGAGAGAGAGAGAGAGAGAGAGAGAGAGAGAGAGAGCCCAGTCTTCACAGTGAGGCAATGCTTACAAACCAATTCCCACTCCCTGGCAGCCCCGCATCTTGAAGACTTCCCTGTGTTCCCAACATCCATCTAAACCAGAACATTTCTAGAAGTGTTTCCTGCTCCCCTCCTGTCCCTTTTGCTCATCATGGCCTCTCATTATTTTCCCCGAATCTCTAACTGAAGTGACCACGTGGGAAGGACACAGGGCGGAGGGGTGGCAGTGGTAGCTCAAGGCCCTGGGAGACTCTGCAGGAAGTACAGTAACTTTTCCACTTCCCACACGGCTCCGTTTAACTGAGATCTGAAAGGGCAGCCATCGGGGACTGGGTTTTTATCACTAGTGACTTCCTTTCCCAAGAAATGTGAGCCCTGTGGATATGAAGAATAATTGCTGAAACACTTTGAGGTTCTTGAATATAAAGGACTGTGGAGGTGTGTAATGTTATTGCCACTTTCTGTTCCAGAAATGATCTTTGTGAAAAAGAACAGTGTGCAATTTTCAGTTTTCCTCAAGACTGGCCTGTGGCCATATTTAACATGAATACC
>PVHP010019391.1:0-31919 GCA_004024765.1 Zapus hudsonius
GGGGAATGGCCAAGTGGTTAAGAGCACTTGCCACTTATTAATGAAGGCCTGAGACAGCCTGGGTTCAACTTCCCAGAACACATATTGAAAAAAGTTGGGCACAGACAATGTCTGTAACCCTAGTCCGTGGCAAAGAAGGAAGACTGGAGAACCGCTGGGGCCAAGTGACAAAATCCCTGCCTGGAGCGATGTAGAAGGGCACCCCGAGTTGGCTCCGCATGCATCTATCTGCATGGAAACACATGTACACGTCACACAATATGTCATACTGCACACAGCACACCCACACATGTGCTCGCAAAATTTAAAAACTGGGAAGACAAAGACATGTTTGGAAATAATGAAATATACTTCAAAATCATTCCTGAGTCACAATGGAATTAGAAAATATTTAGAACTGAACGAAAATTAAAAGCATTGTGTGATACTGGGCTACAATGAATCACTGGAAATTGAAACGAATGAAAGCAAACTGCTGAATATGCATGAGTTAAGCTTCCAAGCTGGGCGTCCAGGGCAGAAAAGCATCAGTTCCAGACAGGAGGAGGAGAAGCAATGATACATGCAGACATCGACACATCTTAAAATTCACATCTATCAGAAAAACCAAGAGAGCCGGAAGTCACATCTTCGTACAGGCTTGTAAAACTGCCAAGTTCCTGTCAATGGTGATGATGAAAGAAAATGGAGGAAAAGGAATGTGGCAGTGGAGGTCAAACCCTCCCCCAGCAGCTGTGGTCACCAGACATGGTGACCCAACAAAGCCCTGGACTCAGGGCCAGAACACTGGCCACGAAGCCTTGCAGAGCCTGTGCTACAGGGCTGGAGGGCCGAGGAAAAGTCCCACACGTGTTCACAAGTGCAGCTTCGCCCCTCACCCACCTGGCTCCATCAGCGCCCCACATCCTGGATCCCACTAGGGACAGAGGCGCTCCCCAGGGGCACGCTAGGGATACACGAGAGACAGCAGCACCTATTTGTGTTTAATTCTGTTGTTTAAGCGTAGCTCTGAGTGACACCGATTCCATGAATCACGTGGGCCTTTTCTTTCCTCTCTGTCCGCACTTCTAGAAAGCACCTGTGACTACCTAGGAAAATTACAGGTAGAAATACTAAACAAAATGGTTAACTTATTTGTAAAACTTAATTAAAATAAGTACATGGGGTGTGTGTGCTATGTGGTGCCCTGTGGCAGAGAAGGACTATAGAGGAGGAGTAGGGAAAGGAGCATGGCAGATCCCTACCTCAGGATATGACCCTCCTCCATGCCCAGAAGGCTCTGGACACCTCTGAGTGGCTCAGCACCACGGCCCAACTGACAGGACAGTCTTTTCATTCCAAAAGCCCAAAGCCAAATTCAGCAAGTGAGAAACAGGATTCAGGGGCAGCAGGGAAGTCACTGGGCTAGAAAAGGGTACATGATGACAGGGGGTCTTTGCCACCCTCTAAACCATGGTACAGGAGCTGTGCACATCTGAGGTACATGCGCAGCCTTGTGTGCACTCAGCATCTGAGAACACGCTGTACCCTAATGCCCTTGACAAGGAACTCAAGCCCTCAGGGCTGCCGGACTGGAAAGGAAGCAGGGACAGGACTCCCCACATCTCTCTATGCCCCCCAAGGTCCTGTCCTTTCTTCTTGTCTGCGTGAGCAGCCCTTCTCAAGCAGTTGGCCTGGTCTGTCTCTCCCCTGGTTCTTGGCTTGCAAGGGAGGCGACCTCAGCAAGTCTCCCAACAGAGTCTGGCTGCTGAACCCAGGGCTCACCCTGCTTCCTCCCCCCAGGCCCCTGACACCTAGAACCCAGCCCAGCACACAACAGGCTGCTCAGGAAGAGAGAGCAGGACCGAGGAGGAAGGCAGGGCTGAGGTGAACAGCACCTGGACACAGCACAAAGCCCAGCCTGGGAGACCCTGTGTGGTGGTGGACTGTGAGGAGAGAGTGTCTTACAATGATGGTGTCTTTCTGCCACAGTCCACACCCCAGCACAGGGGAGGCAGACATCAGCCACCCTCTCCTGGGGAAGTGTAGGGAAGGGGGGGTCCCAGTGGTGGTCCTCACCCAGCTGTACCCTCTGGAAACTGCAATGTAGGGACCTGACCCAGCCACAAGGAGCCCACAACCCAGAAGGGTCTCACCTGGAGCTCAATGGAGCCAGACCCAGCATGTATACAATGTCCTTAGCACGGACATTCACTAGGCTGAGCCCAAGTCAACCCCAGATTCAATCTCCTTCCTACTCCCATACAGAGCTCAGGGAGCCTGCCCTGATCAGAAGCCGAGGGAGCTGCATCCATAATGTGGCCTTCCAAGGGCCTACCTGGAGCAGGGCACCTTCCAGGTCAGCCCCGCAGCCAAAGAGGAGGGCACGTGACAGAGGCTTGATGGAGACCACACACTGCCACCACCCTCCACCCTGGTATCTGCTGTGCCATTACCTAGGGGCTGACAGAGGCCTGACGGAGACCACACACTGCCACCAGCCTCCATCCGGTGCCTACTACGCCATTACCTAGAGGCGGACAACCTTGTCTTGAGGATCCCCCAAAGGAGGATCAAGGCTCCCCAGGCCACCCCACTGGTGATGGATCCATAAGACATCTTCTGGGTGGCAGGGCAGGCAGCCTCCTCAATGAGCTGGAGAAACACAAAACCCAAGAGGGAGGGAAGGGAGAAGGGAAAGAGATGAAGCTCAGATTCAGGAAAGAAAAACAGCCTGAGCCAGGCCCTATGCACCTGGGCCCCACTGTACCTGTTCCCAAGGCCTGTGACCTCCACAAGCCCCTTTCATGACCATTTGTTCTACCTGTTCCTGCGTAGGTACAAGAAAACAGGACCATGAAGAGGGAGTGCCCTACTTCCTCCCACAGGGACCCAGGGAGGATGCCCTCTGGCCACCTCTTAAAGACCACGAGGGTCCCACTAGGAACCCCACTTTCCTGCTCTCCCACCCAGACCAGCTGTATTCGCTGCACAACGCAGGCCTATGCTCAGCCCGCCAGAACTGGCAGCAAGATCCTCAGCTCTCTAGTTTATGGATCTGTCTACCAAATTTCCCCTACGAGAAGCTTTAAAAAGACTTTGAAAAGTGTTGACTGATTTATTTTAAAACAATCAGCCATTTCTGTTAAAATAAATAACACACATCTTCGAAACATCTCAATGACATAAATAGTCCTGTCCTGCATGGGTGGCAGACACTCACAAGCCCACAGAGGGAAGCAGCTGGCAGAGGAAGACCCGAGGGACTCCTGTGAGGGACTCTGGATTCCCACTCTCTCTAAGGCCCCTTGGGCTTTGCATCTTGGGAACCTCTTTGAAGTTGTCACTTGGTCTCCCTCTACTCTCTTGACACTTTGGAAAAGGAGGACAGGAAGCTATCTCAGTGGAAGAGGGTGCTGGGGTGTCTGGATAGAGGGATGAGATCAGGGACCCCAGTAGTTCTGAGTGTGAGTCAGACATGAGAGGCAGGGCCCACAAAGCAGAGCGTTCCCCACAGCAGAGACGTATCAGAAGGAACCTCGGAGGAGAGGAACTCACTGGAGTTTGCAGGAAGGCTGGCAGGTGTATGCAGGTGCTCAACCAAGTCTGCAGTTTCACAGGATGCAGAGGAAGCAAGGTCTGTACACACAAAGCTTCTGGAAGGACATGGGGATGACGAAAGGAAGGAAGGACCCTGACATGAAGGAACATGAGACTGAGAGCTGGCGGAAGGAGCAGGCCAGTCTTGAGGAGAGCAGCAAGCTGAAGCACACAGAAGCAAGAATAACTCCGAAAGTTAGGAGGTGACGAGTGGCAGGTGCATGTGCCTGTGTGTGCTGACACATGCTCGGGATGCAAGTGAACACGCATGTGCGTGCGTGGGTGTGGGCATGTACGTGCCTGTGAGAGGCAGAGGAGACTTGAGTCAATAAATAACATATAAATGACTTGAAAACATCAAGTAGCAATACAGCATGCTATTTAGAGAAAAGATAAATATCCAAAGAATCTACTATGAGAATGAGAAGTAGTGACTCTGGGGAGGGCAGAGGAGGGGCACTGGGGATTACTGCTGTTCTTAATTAATCTCGTCGAGCTCATTTACTCTCTAACTACATGCATGTCTGACTTTAAAGCATTAAAGGCCCATTTGTAAGATTCCAATGAAACATCATCCAGACAAGTCTGTCTACAAACAAGTGGAGGCTGTGAGCACCCTCAGACAGGAGCCAGGAGGAACCCAGTGGTCTCCAGTGCTTGAAAGGGCCCCAGAGAGCCACCCATGTCTTGCCAGGGGCAAGAGTGTCTAGTGGAGGGTCAGCTCAGGTGAACCCCAGTGAGAACTTCACAGCTTGCAGAGAAGCTAGAAGAGGTACAGCAGGAGCCCCAAAGAGCCAGGAGTTCCTCCGCATGCAGCCCTGTGGAGACATCTGGGCACTCCTAAGAATACCTGGGGCAGGGGGCTGAGAGTAGCCACAGGGATTGGTGTGAGACATGGCTAGGGAGGCTCCTCCTGCTGCCCCAAGAACTGACTACTGGGGGCGAGAGTGGAAGGTGAGTCCCCAGGTTCTGGTGCAGAGGTGACATATGTCCAAGGAGGAGCCAGAGATGCACCACAGAATAGATGCAGCATGGGAGTGTGCACACAGGGGACAGTAGTGGAAAGCACCCAAGGGAGGAGCGACCAGAGTGATGAACCCAACCAGGTCCACACAGAAGAGCCAGACAGAGGCAGGGAAGAGGTGAGAAGGAAGTGGTCACCATGAATGGGTGCTAATGGTGGAGGAGTCTGCCTGCTGGTTTCATGAGAAGGGGACACAGCAAGCTGATGAGGGTACGTGAGAAGTGGGTAACATCTTACAGGGAGGTGGAAAGGGCCTGCCTATATCAAAGCTAGGGTCCCTAAAGCCCCACCATGGGGGAAACAGGTGGAAGGAACTGAGCAGGCCCAGGCTCTGGACCAGGAGAAGCAAAGGCAAGGAAGGTGTCTTCGCCGCCTGCCGTCCAGGTGGGCAGAGACGACAGCAAGACCCCTGTGTGCCACCTCGTCTGAGTGCACTTCACTCTGCTGCGCACTGGAATGTGTAGCACCTCTGCTGGCTCAGCATTCTGAGAGGAGGCCGCGAGGCTAGACTGGGAACAGGAATCGCCAGCACACATCCTCTGCCCACCCAGCCACTGTGGGCCCCAGACGGAAGCAGGAAGCCAGCAGGTGTATGTCCCGTCCTAGGAAACAGCAGGGCCCAGCACATCAGCTGCCCCAAGTCAAACCTCGAGCACCCTATCATCCCAGTATCCACCCTGACCCCCCACCCCAGCAGCCCTGTCAAGGGCCACCATGATACAGCGTGAGGCCCACAGCCCCACTGGCCCAGGGCCCCTCCCCATGATGCCAGCAGGCACTATGACTCACCAGCCCTGCCAGCTGTGCCCGCTGTGGTCTCACAACCTGCGTTCTGGGACCTCACCCAGCAGCACGCAGGCCTCCTTCCATCTCAGGGATGCCCTGGGCTTCCTCTCTCCGTCTCTGCCCTTCAGCATGGATTCAGTTCCCGCTCCAACTTCTCAACCAACCTCCCACTCAGCCTACCAGTGCTCCTGCCCCGCACTCCATGCCTCACCCCGGGGTGGGAAGCTAGGTACCCTTGAAGCTGTCCTGCCAAGGGGAACCCCATTCCAGGGCCTCACCCATTCATATGTGATCCATCAGACCTGTTCCAGCAGGTTTCTACTGGGGACCACCTCCTACCCGAGTTCAAGGACGCAAGGCTCAGTCCATTCCAGGTTCATCCCTGGCCCTTTACTAGGGGTTGGGATAGAGAAGAAAGCAGCCAGCCCTCACCAGGGTAAAGCAGGGAGCTCAGAAGCTGGGCACAGCTCAAGCCATGAGCATCCTGGCACTCTATGAGGCCAGGACTTACACAAGTCATGCTTGCAAAGGAACTGGGCATACCAAGAGACACAGCTGAGATACCCTAGCCCCAGCCTTCACAGGTGTGGGGGGGGGGCTGGAGGACAAGCCCGCAGGCCATCATCTCACCTGCTCTTGCTCTCGCCAGGCACCTCACTCACACGGGGAGGTTGACTCCTCACAGCACCCTGTAGCAGGATGCACAGCCCCACGGAAAGAGGAAACTGAGGCTCAACTTGTCCAGGGTCAGCTGACTGATCAGTGTTGAGCTTGGAATATTCTGGTAGACTCTTGTTGCAGTGTGCAGCTTCTGTTCTAGCAACGACAATGCTTTTCACTGACACCACAGCCACCAGGAAGGTGGACTTGCACGCTCACAAGCTTGAGCAGGACCACTGCACGCACAAGGGCCTCCCAGGACTGAGCGGGATGCAGGTAAAGCCATGGCTCAGGCACCAGGAGGGTTAAGAGCACCATGGGAGCAGAGCCATGAGGCGACCAGGCCCTGGGGCTGGCACAGGGTCAGCCCTGAGAGCATTTCACTTGCCCATGTGCCACAAGCTAGCTGGCAGCTCAGAGTACTAAGGGTCTAGGACCGCAGGGTGCACCTGAGCCTCCACAGGGAGACAGGGCAGCACAGAGGAGGGCACGCAGGCAAGGGGTCCAGTAAAACCCAAGGGCAGAGGCCTGTGTGCTCAGAGGGGGCAAGAGTGGCCAGGCCAGAGGAAGAGGCCAGGCACGGGAGTATCTGGGAGCTCCTGAGGGATGCAAAGAGGGCAGACTGGGCAACGGTGAGCCAGAAATGGGGAAGCCAGACAAAGACCACAGAGGCCATTCAGAGCCCAGGGAGTGGAAACCGGCAGCAGGGCCGGGCCGGAGGGTTAGCGGAAATTGTCAGCCTGTTGTGCCCAAGAATGGCCCATGTTTGGGGGCTGTCCCAGTGAGGCTGAAGAGAAGCCACGGAGACAATGTCCACTTGCTCCCAAGGCAGCCTCCTACCATGCAGCTTCCGTGACCACCCACCAAGGTCACCAACCCCTCCAGCCTTGTGTCCTCCAGGCTGGCGCCACCTCTTCTCAGAGACCCCGATCCCCTGCCAGCCTGAAGGAAGCCATCTGTCCTTGTGCTGCCCAGATCCTGTTTACAGGGTGCCAGAGGAAGTAGGGGTGCCAGGGAACGCCTACCTCAAGGCTGTTGATGCCCAAGAAGCTCAACCCTGCCTCCAGGACAAAGCACCAGGGCCAGAGGCAGTGAGACCCCAGCCAGCTGACTGCCACCTGCCAGCACTCCCAGCCACATCTCTAGACTTGGGTTCCATGCCTGGGCCCAAGCACCTCACCCGGCTGGGGCTGCAGCTTTTGTACCCTGGCCTGCAGCCCTCAAGGCTGGAGCTGGGCCCCACTGCTGTGAGGAATCCCCAAGCTGGGGCTTCCTTCTCAGCAGCAAAGAAGTGTGTTCCCTAGGACAGGGACCCCCAGAATGAGCCCTGCCTCGTTATGGAGCTGCGGGGTCACCCTGCATGTGGAGCTGGGTCACAGGGTTGTCATATCTCCAGCCCCAGGTTTTCTCAGCAGACAAGGGGCAGTGACCCTTCCTCTTAGGACTGAAGGGAAGAGTCACTCAACTCCCTTCAGGCACCAGCCTGGCTTGCCCTGTCCTTGGGGGAACCTCACACTCCAGCCAGTGGATGGGCAGAGAAGTGACACATAGTCACACAGGCAGGGAAAAGAGGAGCTGCTTCTGACTGAACATGCCGGGTTGGAGAGGGCACAGTTGAGGACAGATGCGCCTGGGAGCAGAAGTGGGGCCAGGTCCCCTGCTCAGCCTCTAGACAATGACTTCTCAGCCAGTCTCAAAGCCCTCAAATCTGTTCTCCATCTGTAAAATGGTGGCTAGAGGGCTCATCCCAGGGGATGAGGATGCAGACCAATGCGGTTTGGGAGCGTCAGGTCCCAGACAGGTGCTGCAGGCACTGGAAGCTCCCAGCTTCCGGGCCCTGGCCCAGCGTATTCCTTAGAAAAGGTTTCCGGGTCCCATGCAGCCCACTTTCCCTGCCCAGCCACCTCCCTACATATCTACTTTAGGAGAGGGGAGGGTCTGCTGGGGAGGGGCATGGAGCCCCAGCCTGTGCTCTACTCCACCTTGACCCATCTGTCCTGCTTCCCCAGGGAAGGCAGCATGGGAGGCAGTGATGACTAGGTGCCAAGCCCGCTGCCCACGACAGCATCAGTGGCTACTGCTTTCCCAGGGCTCAGGCAGGCACCAGGAGTCAGCCCGGCCAGAGCGTCCAAGCTGTAACTAATGATATCTGGGCACCTCCCTCCCTCCACCGGCCACCGCCTCCTTGGTCACGAACCACATGTAGAGACATTAGAGAAAGACTACAACTTTACACACAACCATGTGGCCCTCTCGAGTGAGGCCCTGAGTGTGGCCACACCTGCACTTACTATACTGTCATGTAGTGAAAATGTCTAGGACCTGCTCTGGGATCCAATGGGGTCTTGGATGATGACAGACGTCCATCCGGGTGAGAAAGTGAAGACACCCCTACCAGGTAGTCACTTCCTGTGTTCAGGTGGTGAGAAAAGAGGACTTAGGGAGGACACAGCCAGAGATGGAAGGGACCTGGATCAAGATCACCAGCAGCCCAGGCTGCAGTGCCTCCCACATCACTACACTGCACCAGACAGGAAGGTCTCCGGTGCTGCAGTGGCCTCCCCACTGGACCGTGAGCTACGAGGAGAGAGGACAGCACCCTCCTCCTCACCAGGCCCTTTGCTCACTCATCAGCAGTGGTGCTCAGTACATGGAGGGTCCATCTGAATTCACCATCTGAAATACGCAGAGCAACACGGGCGTGGATGGAGTGGGGGAGTTCTAACCTCACACACATGCTGCCTACTCACTGGCAAAGCTGTCCAACTGGCACAGCCGCTTCGCTGTCTAACGATGGAGAGATGGGAGGGTCTTGAGCACACTCAGCACATGACCCTTAGCTCTTAAGTAGCATTCTTCACTAGAAAAGAATTGAGAGGAACTGAGAGCTCTGCGACAAGTGGCTGCTTCCAGGGCTGCAGCAGACAAAGAAGACAAACACAAGGTATGTACGAAAGCAGGACCTGCCTCAAACAAGGGTGGAAAGACACAGAGCCAGCCAGAAGGATCCTGCAACATCACGGGGACATTCCCAGGAAAGCAGGCAATGAAATACATTAGTCAGCTTTCTACCGCTGTGACAAAATTCCTGGGGGGAACTTACAGGAAGAAGGTTTTAGTGTATAACTTGGTTCCATTTCTGGTAAGTGGAGCATGAGGGCGGAGAAGGCGTGATGGAGAAAAGCTGCTCAGCCATAGTAGCCAGAAACCAGAAAGCCCAGGGAGGAAACTGGAGACGGCACTAGGGACCTACAGCTTCCACCAGCTCCCAATCATGCCGTCAAATCATGGACCCATCAATGGATTCTTCCACTGAGTCACTTCCCCAAAGCCCTATCTCTAAGCCTCTCTGGGAACCAAACCTGGAACATTCTAGATCCAAACCATAGCAGACAGCAGGAAGAATAGCTCAATGACAAAGAATCATGAGTGCATGTATGTGAAGAGGAAGGAAGGAGATGTCTTCTTTCAGGGAGCTACGACCGGTGGAGGAAGATGGAGCTGGCAGCCACCATGAAGAGACCTGTTCTTTTTAAGAATGTCCCATGAATGCTAAATCCAGGGGGGAAAGACTCATGATCAACAGAATGTCTACATGCTCTCAAAGGACTTCCCTGAGATACTCATTGAAAATGGAGGCAATACCTGGGTATAGAGAACTTGGGAGACTGAAGCAGGAAGATCTCCAGGCCCAGCCTTCAGAGAGGGAGAGGCAGGGAGAGAGGAGCGGGAGGGGGAAGGATGGAGAGAGCTAGCAGACAGCACCATAATAACATAATGACTTCATGACTAGAAACAAGAAGAATGAGCCCCACAGACGCCAAGGGGCTGGCCCAAGAGAACCTCAGAAACATTCAGGCCCCAAATGGGCAGGCGGTCTTGAAGCAGACCGTGTCCAGAAAGCCACCGCACATTCTTCCCAAGAGGCAGGATTCCATGTGCAAGGCAGTTCTGAGGTGGGGGCAGCCCACGAGATTGGGGGGGCACATTAGCTAGGACACAGATGTGTGTTTAGGTACTTCCTAAAACCAAGAAGCCCCTCCCGTGTAAAAACCATCTACTATGCAACTCAGAGGAAAAGGAAGAAAAAGGAAAACGAAGGAACATTTACAGTAATACTAATGAAAAGGCTACATTTAGAATCTGTGAGACACATCAACAGCAGGAATCAGAGGAAATTTGTAACACTAAACATTTTTATGAAAAAAGTGAAAATAAATGAACAATTTAAACTCAGCTCAAAAGGTTAGGAAAAGAATGAAATAATTCAAAAATAGCCACGAGGAAAGAAATAATGCAAATAAAAGCAAAAATTGATGAGGTAGAAAATAGAAAAACACTAGGCCTAATTAATAAATCAAAATGTTATTTTCTAAAAAAACGAAACAAACAAAAAGACAACCAACATCTAAATTAATCAACAAAACTGGGAGCGGGCTGGGGATCTCTCAGCTAGTAGAGTGCTTACCCAGCATTACAGAGCTCCAAGAACACTAGGTGTGGTGGGACACACCTGAAATCCCAGAACTTGAGAGGCAAAGGTAGGATAGCAAGTTCAAGGGCAGCCTGATTGAGCCTGAAACAAACAGTAAGCTGGGTGATGTACCCACACTGTAGAAGTGAACAGAAGGAATGGCCACACAGAACAGAATTAAAGACTCACTCCCTGCCTGTCTGCACAGATCCCCACAAATGAATCACGAGACCCAGAAGAAGTGGGAATGTGTCCGGCTGGTGGTGCTCACTAGTGACCCACAAGACAGAAACCTCTGCCAGTCGAGCATCAACAGGAAGGACAGGAGATGTGATGGATATGTGCCCTAGAAGGACGCTCCCAGGTGGTGGTGGTGCTGCTGAGGAACTCGGCCCTTATTCACTGCTCCATAAATGGAGTTCTGGTGGCTTTTATGACACATGTACAACACTAATGCTGAAGCTGCTGACAGTCCAAAAACAAAGGAAAACTGAAAACCAGTGTCATAAATACTGAAGCAAAGAAACTCAGTACTGAGAGACAAGGTCCAAAGTCCTGCTGATTGTTGGTCCTAGGAATGTAAGACCAGGGCAGCCCTCAATAAACCATTAATGTGACATCCCTTCCAAACATGACATCATCCCTTCCTAACATGACATCGTCCCTTCCTAGCATGACATCATCCCTTCCTAACATGACATCATCCCTTCCTAACGTGACATCATCCCTTCCTGACGTGACATCATCCCTTCCTGACGTGACATCATCCCTTCCTGATGTGACATCATCCCTTCCTGATGTGACATTGTCCCTTCCTAGCATGACATCATCCCTTCCTAACATGACATCATACCTTCCTAATGTAATGTCATCCCTTCCTAAAGTGACATCATCCCTTCTTCCTAATGTGACATCACTTCCTAACTAGCATGAGAGAAGGCTCTGAGGTCCCATGTGGATGCTGCAGGATGCACACATGAACTGAACACTCATTCCCATGAACAGCTATCTCCACGTGGCGAGTACCCCTCATCCTGAAATGAGGAAGCACCAGGCAACGTTTCTGCTTGGTATCTAGAGATCAGCATCCTCTGGGGGACCAACCAGAACTGCTAATCCTGGTCAGTAAGAAATGGGACACAGAAGCAACATGAAATTGTGTCTCCAACTACAGGCGGAACCCCAGAGACACACCAGACTGGTGACGCAGTAGCATGTGTTACCATGCAGAAATGTAATAGCCTTCACGCACAAGCTTCCAGGTAGAAGAAAGAATAGTGGGCTAGAGAGAGAGATGGCTCAGTGATTAAGGTACTTGCCTCCAAAGCCTAAGGGCCAGGGTTTGATTCCCCAGTACCCACATAAAGCCAGATGCACTAAATGGCACATGCAGCTGGAGTTCATTTGCAATGGCTAGAGGCCTTGACACACCCATTCATTATCCCCCGCCTTACTTGTAAATAAATAAAAATATTTTTTTAAAAAAAAGAATGATGAAGAAAGCTCCACTCTGGCAGCACCCAGGAAGAGGTGTAACACAGGACAAAGTACTGAGACACCTTGTCCTCGAACAGCACAGCTCGGTTTTGCAACGATACCACTTCTCCCACCCCACCAAGAGCACCAGCAGCACAAGCGACATTCATGTGGGGGAAATAAGCTTATGGGAAATACAGGAGAAAACCAAACCAACAGAAAGGCCTAGCCCTGCAGACTTAAGCGGGTCCTAGAGGAGGCACTGACACAGGCCAGGATGAGAGCGGACAGAAGAGCATGCACCCACAGACGTGCACACCTCCAAGAGAGCAGGGCCCTGGGGACCGCGGAGCAGGAAGGGACTGTGAACAAGGGTGGAGACAGTTCCAGACTTAGGGGTGGTGGGTACACAACTCTGCGCAAGCTAAAATCATGGAATTGTACACTTGAAGGGTTGAACGGTAGGCATGTGGATGGCATCCTGAGAGAGCTGCTACTGAAAATGCTAGAAGGCCCCTATAATTACCACGCTGTGCATGAAAACACAAACAGACCGAGGGGTTAGGGAAGCGTCTAAAAATAGGCCTCAGGAACTATAGGAATGCAATGTGTGATAAATGCAGCAACCGAGATCAAAGAGGAGCTGCTCATAAGTGGTTCCGGGACATCTGGTCAACCATGTGGAAAAATAAAGATTGATCCATGCCTCGCATAATAAAAAGAATATCCTCCAAATGGACTGTGGCTATCAGTGTAAAAGGTGGAACGTGAAGCAGAGAGAGAGAGAATTCCCATTGTGTGTGTGGGGGGGGGGGATCCTGGGAAGGATGTCACAAGGGAAAAGGCAAGACAGCAACAAGAAGTAAGCAGTGAGCACGGCAAGCCCATCCGGCCAAGGCCAGGCCAGGCCAGGAGGAACTACCCGCCACATGCACCCAAAATCCAGGGTTAAGAATATTTTTGGCATATAAAGAGCTCACAGAAACTCAGAGGAAACAGGGAGAAAATGACTTTAAAAAAAAAAAAAAGATGTCCCAAAGACAGAAAATGTTCACTTATGCTGTATAAAACTGGGGCTGACACATGGGACCAAAGTCCAAGCTCACTACCACATGGAGCCACACAGACCTCCGCCTGCCACGGCCCAAGCTGAAGTCTTCCCAGCCCATTAGGAAGAAAGGGTTAGAAAACTGAAGCCTCACTTTCCTGTCCTCAACAGAGCCCAGGGCTCAGGACAGTGGAGAGGCTGGATGGGGACAGTATGTAGGCAGGCGAGAGGAGCCATGACTAGTGAGGTGACCTGGATACCATCGCCTCTCTAACCTCCACTGAGAGCAGACTGGGAGGACCCCTGAGGAGTCACAGCCCCGCTGCTCCTGGAGCCACCAAGGCCCAAGCTGGTGGGCTAAGGGCACTTAACTGCTAATCCATGGCGCAGGAACATGCGGGGAACACAGACACTATTGCCCCTGAAAAGGGGTCAGAATGCCCTTGTGAAGACAACACGAGCAAGTGCCATAGCCAAATGTGACATCCCAGGAGTGGGGACCTCAAAAACCTCACTCTCCAGACCTTGCCTGCCACTGGACAACCTCCACCAGGCTCATGAATAAGTACCCCTCCCCTCCCACCAACCTGACTCAACCCCACACTATGGCCTGGCAAACAAGACCCATTCTCCTCTGTCTGGCACCTCACACACAGAGTCAGTCAATCAAAGCAATCCCAAAGTGTGAGCCACTAGAGAGCTGGATGTCAGAACTAGAGTGCTCAGGGATCCTGAAATACGGTGACAGGCCCTGATGGCAAAGATGGACCAAGCCTTGGAACAGCTCCGAGTCTGTCAGAGCTGAGTGGAGCTGCTGAACATCAGCAGCAGAAAGGAAAGTGCCTATGAGGAGCGCCTCACAGATCCACTCAGCCAGGGGGAGCCTTCAAGCTCGAAGATGGGCTTCAAGAACCCCCCCCCACTGAAACTAAGGAGAAAAGGGTGACCAGGAAGAAGCAGGTGGCCTCTGGAAACTTTCAGGTAGGTGTTCCCACACACTGGCCTGAGGCCCCAGAGGTGAGGAGAGAACCAGGTGAGGAGAGGAGGCACTGGAGAGAGCAGACCTCCTGCTACCAGCAGAGGATGGCATGGAGGAGGGACTGAGGGATGACTAGGCCACAGGGACAGAGCCTTCATGCATGAGGTTAGAGCCCTTATCAAAGGGGCCCCTTCACTCTCCCCACACGTGAAGACACAGAGAGACAGTGCCATTTTTGATCCAGGAAACAGGCCTCAGAGCTGCAGATCCCAGAGCTGAGAGTCCTGTTGTTTGTAAGCCTCTTCTGTGCTGTCACAGAGCCTGGACCATCCCAGACAGAATCCCACCACAGACCCAACAGCTCAAGGAAGCTCAGAAGAAGAGGCACATGGAAATACTGTACTAACGTCCTTGAACCACAAGGTTGCAAAGACCTGGAAGCTGACAGGGAAGAGGTACTTGCTCCATTAATGCAGCTTCCCTCAGCCCTCCAGGACTCAGCCCCAGGCACTACCTGGGTAAGTCACAATGCACAACACATGGTCTCTCAAGGCCCTGGTCCTTAAATTAGTAAATCAAGTCACTCAAGAAAATAAGACACCCGTGTCTCCATGAGCACTAAGCTGCATGGCCAACCTCACTGTAGAGATCCCAGGCAAGTAAGCCCAAAGCCTCAACACTAGGCTTCCTACAAAAACCTGCCTTCCCCCAAGGAAAAAGTCCACTCCTTACTCAGCCCCAGCCACCAGTGACCTGCAGAGCAAGGAAGGGAGCGGGGAAGGAAGTGAGTAGATGGGATGAAGAACCCAGGCTCAGCTGGGGCTTCTCCTCTGGGCCATAGGTGCCTGGGGGAAGGCTGGTCCGTGGAACACATGGAGGCTTGTGGATGCAACCAGGTCTGCTTGCACCCTTCATTCACCCTGAGCCAACTCTCTCTCTCCACATCCAGACACACAATGCGGGCTTTGGAAAAAATGTCAGCCGGTTCTTCATATCACAATTCACATAAAACTAAGTTCCAGATGGATCTCAGGGTTAAATATTTGAAAAATAAATACAAAAGAAAACATTCAATATGAAAGAAACATAAAACACACAGGGAAAAAGAAGGAAAAATAGATTTGGTGGCATATTTTAAAAGGATCTCTAAATTAAAATGCAATCTAAGCAAAATTACAAGGCAAAAGATAAAATGAAAGCAACAACCATCCATAGAAGCCTTTATTTAAGCATTGTTGATGGAGTCTAAAAGCAAGGCATGTGACCCACAGCCCGGAGGACAGGCCAGTACCGCCCATCTGGCCAGTTCTGTGAGTGGAGGGCACAATGGGGATCCAGAACAGCAGGACACTAGCAAATGATCTATCGGCTGAAGAACCTGCATTCCAAGACCTTGGCTCGGAGGATCTCAACAGAAGTCACCAGAAGCAGGAAGCAGTGCACAACACTTGAGAAGCTAGCCAGGTGTGGTGAGCATGCCTGTAATCAGACCTGGGAGGCAGAGGCTGGAAGCTCCTGGCTGGCCTGGACACCATTAATCCTGTCGGAAAAAAAAGTTCAGAAGTGAGAACCGAGCAATAGCCTATAGAATAACTGGGAGAGATAGTTCATCAACCCATGACACATCCAGACTAAACACAGCGACCTCACATCATAAAATATACTAACAGCCATAGGAGCATGCTTGTCACCCGCAAGAAGCACAAGGAATGTGTGTACAGCCTGCGGGGTACACGAGGGGCCACCGTGCCAGAGAGATGAGGATGCATCCCTGCAGGCCCAGCCCTCCACCCCCAGATGGATACTGAGAGCTAGCACCTGCCTCCCAGAGCCCCGCCCCTTGGCCAGAGCAACCCTACACCCCCCTCCCACCCCGCACAATCACCCACCAGAAGTATCCACAGAAGGAAGTATCCACGAGGAAGCACATGGAGCCCAGGGCACCGGCCAGCAGCCGTCAGGGCACAGGGCTCAACCAACACAGCAGGTAAACGGCATGGCTAGAGTGTGACACAGATTACAGAACAAGCTCAGAACAGGCCAACCCCACTGTGGTGACAGAACAAAGGTAGAAGAGGGGGAAGTGGAGAGAGGCACAAAGGTGTTCTGGAGGCCTGGGTGGTGTGGCAGGTGCAGCACAGTGCACAGTTGTCACAGGACACCTGAGAGCTGGGTGTCTTCTCTCTGTGAGCCGTGATCACCACCAAAGCTGAGGACTATGCAGAAGGCCTGGCAGGAAGTGCACTGTGATGTCAGCAAGGACCAAGCCTTAGCGCAAAGCTCAGAATGAAGCCAGTCCTAAAGGACCCTGGGGTGTTGGGTGTCACTTACAGGAAATGTTGGAACACACAAGTCCACAGGCCCAACCCCAGCTGCCAGGCAGGTCAAGATGGGCATGGGGCTTCTCTCTGGGGTGACATAACTCTTCTGGAGGTAGGTGATGATGGCTACCCATTTTAGACTACTAAAACCCCTGAAAGGGGGGCACTAAGTGGGAGACAACCAGTGTGTAAATTAGAGTAACACCCCAAAATGGCTGTGGCTGAGTAGCAGGCTAGGGGAGGCTAGCTCCCTGTCACCCCAGGCTACAGGAGGATGCTGCCTGGGGACATCACCACCTCCACTCGGGACCCTGGCCCCAGTAGGCACTGATGTCACCACTGAAGTGCTCCAAGCACACAGCAAGTGCCCAAGGTTCCCTAGAGCATGGCCAGCTGGCAGTGGACTCTGCCAGGACAGGTTACTATAGTGGCAGCAAATAACCCATGAACAACTACAGAACCCCTTCCCCCGAGCACAGTGCCCCCTCACCTGTGCACAAGCACGGTGCCCCTTCACTCGTGTGCAAGCACGATGTTCCATTACTGCTGACACATTCAAGTCATCCTGACCCTGCACACAGGCGCCCAGACACCAACCCTAGGAGGCAATCACTCAGGGAACTCACATCTGCACAACAAATGACCAAAGTGGCCAACACCCCTAGATGCCACTCTCGACTCCATCGCAGGGAGGCCAACACCCTCCAACTGCACTCCCCAACCCCATCTCAGGGTGGATGTGGTAAGGATGGAGCACCACACTTGAGAGTGTCCACAGAGTGTTCTGTCCCAATGAACCCCATCCATGACCCTTCCTCCAAAGCCCCCAGCCTTGAAAACACCACCCCTCTGCACAGCTGAGTGAAGCATTCCACACATCTATACCTGGTGTGCCCACACCTGGAGCCACTGAGCAGAGAACCAAGCACCCCAGGAGGGAGGTGTCATGTAGGTGAGTTAACTAGCTAGTGTGCACACAGGTTCAGAGAGGCCAGCAAAGAAAAAAATGGTGCATGGCTTTTAAATAGACAAAGCCAGCCAGCTCCCTCCCTGCTCTCGGCCCTCAGGAAGATACAGGAGAGGCTTTTCCATCCTTGCACCCTAGACTGACAGTTGGAGTGAGTGAAACAGTGTCAGTGATGAAAATCTGAGTGATTAACACCAGGTGATGGGACATGGAAGATATGTCCTTCATCTATTTGTAAGTTTTCTATAAGGAATGGGTCTAACCTCTTGGGAAATGAGATGAAGCATTTCTGACAAAACTCTCCAATAAAAGCAAAGAAAGACCCCTGAGATACAATACAGACTGATGTCATGAGAATGTTGAACACACAGCTCTATGGAAGAGGCCAGCAAGTCAAGAAATGCTCATCTGTGCAATAGTGGCGCTAAACCTAGGAGGGTAATCAACGGCTTAATGATTGGCTAAGAGATCCGCTTAGTGACAAGGAACCCTTAACTGGAACTGGAATCCATGGCAAAATTCTATGGGGACCAAGAACCCGGACTCCAAGGAGAAATTCCCCTTACCAGAGAGCTAAAGAGAGGCCAAATTTACAATGTGTGTCTCATTTAACCTATACTGATCTCACTCTCCAATGGAGAGTCTGTTTGTATTTTTCAGAAGGCAGCAAGAGCTGTGGACAACACAATTCTACCAACAAGACATGCAATGATGGCTGACATCCTGGCAGCAGATGAACCACCCCTGGCCTATTATATAGGACCCAAATGAAACCTATGAGAAAGTGGTGAAATAAATAAGAAACCTATCACCACAGCAACACAGATAACCCATGAATGGCCAATAGAAACAGACACCAACATAATCCAAAGCAGAAGTCCAGAGACACTTAAGATCTCAACAATAAAGCAGAATTAAAACTCACCCACCATGAACTGAGCAGAAGAGGGGGTGGAAAGATTGTAAGAGCCATGGTGGGGGAGAATATCCAGAGGCATTGACCCCCCCCTCAGCAACAACACACTAAGGGGGAAGGGTAATCTGGCTACCTCTTGTGCTATTCATAACCCCCTACCCCATGGACTGATCCACTATGCCCACTGAGGAGGGACCCCAGAGGGTTGTGGACAGAGAGGAGGGAAATGGGGGTACCACCACAGGATTTGCTCATACAATGTATCTAATTATTGACAATAAAGATATTTTTTAAATGCTCCAATGTGCTTCCTTCCCACCCTCACCCCCACCCCCCCACACACATGTGCACATACTACCCTCCAGCCAGCACCAGGCCCAAGCAGGACCTGGCTCTGCCTCATATCCCATCACTGCAGACGCACAAACCCTGTGCCATCCAAGGTTGGGAGCTCCCGGCCTCAGAGCCACCAGCCCCTCAGTGGCAGCTGCTCACACGTGTGATGTGGAGGACCCTTTGTAACACAGCATAGCTCAGATTCAGAGTCCTCCCCTTAGGGAGCAGACCACTGCCCTATCTGACACCCCTCAAACAGAGGCCACATGCTCTGAGGCACAGTGCCACGGTGGGGCAGGAAGTACCGCCCTGTCCAGCCCCAGGCCTCTGCACACATCCATGCACAAGCATGTGTTCCTGTGTATGTAATCAAGTACCAGAGAAGGACCACGTGGGGGATGGCAATTACATGAGTGTGTGTTGCTATAGCAACTCACTCCACGTCAACAGAAAGCACTGGGCACTCCCAGGCACTCTGATCACTACCGGCAGAGAAGGGCAGTCCAAACTCTAGCAGTGCACCCCCCCTCCCTCCTCCACCAGCCAGGGCTGCCTCTGCACAGCCTCCCTCCTTCGGGAGCCCACAAGAGGTACGTGTGGTGCCCAGCTGCTACCTACCCCATGGACCAGTCCCTTCATCCCAAGATGGCAGAGGATCAATGAGGGTATGGATGGGGAGCCCCACCCTCACAGCTTCTGGAAAGCAAGGTCTGGCTTGGGAGTTGGGGGGACAGGGCCACAGGGAAGAGAGAAGTGTGGCCCCTATTCACTTGAGCACAGGAGCAAAGCCATCTACCTTCAACCAGGCAGCCTGGCCTTCCAGGAGAGACTCTTCGGCCATCACTCCTGACTCTCCCCATCTTCATGAGGATGCAGAGTCATCACTTCCTAACCAGGGCTTGTTCTGGGCCACCCAGCTCGTAGGAGGCCAACATGTGCTCCAGACCAGGTCCCTCTCCCACCAAAGCTGTGCTGGCCCTGCCCACTCAGTTCTGCCCACGGCTAGGAGCGGCCGCAGCTACAGAGCTGGGAGCAAGCAAAGCGAGAAAAAGTACTTGAGTGTTCACAGCCCAGACCCCCGTGAGTCCAAAGACAGGCACAAGTTCAACGTCATGAGATGTTGGCCCAGTGGGAGGGCTGCTGTATGCTGTACTCGCCATGCCCAGGACAATTCTCAGAAGCCTGGCAGAGGAAGCCCAAGGAAAGCAGTCAGGCATCCACGTAAGTCACCAGAGCCCCAGCAGGTGCCAGGCGGAGAGCTCAGCCAGCCTCGCCAACGACATCAGCTCCAAGCTAGAACCTTCTCAACACACTCAGCTTCTGAGACTAAATGAGTGACATCCTGGGACAGGTGGCCAGCCTGCTGCCCAGAGAGATGCACAGCAGGATCATTAGTGGAGGCCAGAGGAAAAGGTCCTGGCTAGCACCCACGCTCCACCAGGAGGCCAGAGAAACTCAGACAAGGAGAGCAGAAGTAAGGCCAGTTCAGAGAATTTCACAGGCTCCCAAATAACCTGAGGAGACGCCCTTCCTCCCCCAGGTGAGAAGCAGGCAGTGGGAGCTCATGCACGAGGAAAGCTTTGGGCAGAGGTGGTCTGGGGCCTGGGCTCAGCATCAACAAGACCCACCCCCGTAGCATGGTCATCGGTGGGAGTTGTCAAGACATCCACCTCCACCTAGGAGGACCTGCCCTGCACCTCGGCATCCATGGACTTCAGTGTCCCCCTGTATAAGACACACACATGAAGCCCGTCTGCCACCCCTCAGGATGAGGTGCGGCTGAGAGCCTAATCCATCTGCACGGGGACTGCTGCTCCTCGTACACCCCAGCCCTTCGCTCTCCTCCCCTCCCCTAATGACAGCTCCAAGGCGCTTCTCTACCCTGTAGCCCCTCCCAGCTACAAACCCAACCTGCTGGTACTGAGCAGCAGGCCAGGCCAGTGACTGTGACACCAGCCCTAAGCCTCCATCACTCACCCAGAAACCTACCATGTCTGGTGGACAAGACACTGCAGCCAGAGGCTCCCACAGCCCAGAGGTGCTGTCCAAAGCACCAGCGTCACCCCAGCCTTAAGTCCAGCCCTGCCAGGGCTGGCAACCTTGCTGTTACAGCAGGTGAGCAAGGGTAAGGAGGTGTGAGACTTGGAGAAGTGCTTCCTGTGGGAGCCTCCTGGAACAGGCATATGAACCATGACATGGTTTGATCCAGGTGTCTCCCACAAACGAATGTGTTCTCAGTGATCGATCCTCAGCTGATGGCAGTTTGGGTTTTACAACCTCGCTGGAGCTGTGTTGTTGGGGGTGGGCTTATGGGGTTATAAACCAGCTTCCCCTTGCCAGTGTTTGGCATACCTTCCTGCTGCTATTTCCAGTGCTGTGGCAGAGGCGATGTCCAGCCCTCTGCTCATGCCATCGTTTTCCCTGCCAGGATGGAGTCTCCCCTTGAGTTCGTAAGCCTAATAAACCCATTCCTCCACAAGCTGCTTTTGCTTGGGTTCTTTCTGCGCAGCAACTAGGAAGCTGACCGCAACAAACCATATGACTCTATGAGTCACTGTCCCAGGTCACCAACAAATGACACCAACAAAGTATAAGCTGCTGTGCACATGAGCACACCTTCCCTGTTTCCTTCTGTGCATGTGAGCACGCCTCCCCTGTTTCCTTCTAGAAACCAGACTAAACCATAAAGAGGCCCCAAGAAAACAACAAAAAGTTTAGGAACCCAAACTTCATGTTTGGATAAAAGAAGAAACAGAGACTGTGAGATCCAAGTGAGGCCAGGACTCTTCCCAGAGCAGTGAGAGGGCAGAATCCTGCAGGGGCTGGGAAGAGACATACCTGTGGGGAGGGGTTTCCACAGGGCTTCTAGGGCAGTCTAGGAAACACCTGCAGAGAGGCATGGACAGCCTCTTCAGAAGGGCAGTCTGACCCTCCACTGCCTCTCAGCTGGATAGGCAGGTGGCATCAAAGCCTCCTGAGATGTCTGTTGGGCTGCCGAGGAGTGAGGGCCTCACCCAGAGCTGCTCACACCATGCTTCTGAGCAGCCCCAGGAGAAAGGGCCTTGACAGAGTGCCCATCCCCTGACCCCAGCCCACCACTCTGGAAGAGGGCCAGGGATTCTCACAGAGTGATGACCTAGAAAAAAAGTACTCCAAAATGAACAACAATCCTGAAAGCCAAAACAATCTTAAAAATGAATCATGACAGGTCATGGACTTCAGACTTCCAGACTTCCTGACTTCAAACTTGCTCTAAGCTTCAGCCATCAAACAGGGTGGCAATATCATAAAGACAGACACTCAGACCAACAGACTATATCAGGAAGCCCAGGAACAAATTCTCATGTATATGGCAAGTGATCATTGCCAAGAGTGCCAAAGCCATCCATGAGGGAAGAGACCAGCCCTCCAACAGATGGGGCTAGAAAAACCACATCCAGGGCTCAAAAGATGGCTCAGCAGTTAGGAGTATTCCTGCACAAGAATTAGTACCTTAATAACCACATAAGCAGCTGGGCCACACACATCTGTCACCCCAGTTCTATGGGGGAGCAGAGTCAAGAAAATAGCAGGCTTAAGAAGACCGTGGATGCAATCAGACACCCACCATTCTCCTCTGGCCTCTACATATACGCATGGGGGGTCACACATCTAAACACAAGTGCATACACCACACACGTATCACACATGCTACCACATGCACATGCAAAATAAATACCACAGCCACATGGAAAAGAATACCCAGATCCTTACCACTTCACAGTGCATTAAGGAACTAAGTGCACAAGCTAAAACTGTAAGGAAACACAGGGGAAACTTCGTGAAATTGGATTTGGCCATGATTTCTTAGCTATGACACCAAAAGCAGAGAACAAAAGAAAAAATAGACAGATGGGACTTTATCAAAATTAAGAATTTTGTACATCAAGGCACATGACCAACACAGGAAAAAGGCGACTCCCCACGTGAGGGGAAATGTCTACAAAGCATCTATCTGTTGAGGACTTACTACCCATTATACAATTTTTAAAACTCAACCCTCCATTCTATTTGTAAAGCATTACAAATGATAATGTCTAGGAAAGTGAACAAGATGAGGTGAAATCAAATCCTCCCACAGGGAGAGAAAGTCCGGCAGATGTTTCCAGAAGAGCATTCAAAATCCTAAGACAGGCGTGGCATCTATAAGACATGCTGTGGTACTCTGGATGCGAATGTGTGTCCCCCAGAGCCTCGGGTAGTTTTTTTTAAAGCTAACCTTCTGTCACTGGGGGAAGACTGGATTCCAGTCTGGTGTGGAGAGCAGTGTGAGCTCTGGCCCTGCTGCTGCTGGTGCTGTCTGCCTGGGCTGGTGTCTTTGCTTCTCTGCTTGGATGTATAGAAGCAGTTTCTTCCACCATTGATGGAACTGTCCATGGATCTGTAAGCTTGAAATAAACCCCTTCCTCCCATAAACTGACTGGTTTGGATGCTCACTCCAGCAACAAGAAACTGACTGCCACAATGACCAAGGACCTCACAGCATCCTTGAAGCCTGCAGTGCTTTGGGACCCCAGATCACATCAGCATTTCTTCCCAGTGACACTCTCAAGGGATGGTCAAGTAGAGTGAAATCCCCTGGTGATGTGAGACTAGCACGCAGGTGCAGTCATGGACAATGCGGGGTCCTGACTGGGGAGTAGTGAGTAACAGACATTAGGAAAGACCAGAGCAAGGCAGGGAGCTCAGGAGTCCACCCTGTATTCAAAGCTGGCACTGTACCGGCAGAAACATAAGCAGAGCTCACAGCATGGAGGCAAACAGACACAGGCAGACGGCAGCCGAGAACTGGTGGTGGGAGGAAGAAAAGAAAGCACGTTAGTGTTCCAGCCGCTCACAGAAGGTGCACTGGCTTCCTGAAGCTGCATCACCACCCCACGAGAGCGGCAGCTTCAAACCCCAAGTCCACTGGGAACCCTTGGAAGGTGGCCAGAACCTTGTGCAGTGCAGCACCTGGAGGCCAGCAGGGGTCGGCTGCACGTTCTCACGTGCCTCACCACTTCTCCCCTGAGAAGGCATGCTGCGCTCAAGCCTAGGCAGTCAGAATAAGCCCTTTGGTGATCCAAGGCTGCTCATGCACCTGACCTTAATCCTATATCCAACCCCCTTCCTGACATGTCACAGGCTGTGCTCTGATGCCCCAGGCTGGAATGTGGCTATGGAAAGGCACTATTCTGTCACGGAAGAGTGCTTATGAAGGGTCCTCAGACAGACCCATAGTGCTGTGGGTATTGTAAGACAGCACATGGAAAATAAACACATCATTCCCAAAAAACAGACTCTCCTAAATATGAGATCCATATTAACTTCTAAAAATGCAAAGAGGGGCTGGAGAGATGGTACTTGCCTACAGAGCCTAATAATTTGGGTTTGATCCTCCAGGACCCACATAAAGCCATTCACACAAAGTGGCACATGTTCTGGAGCTTGTCTGCAGTGGCTAGAGGCCCTGGTGTACCCATCCTTCCTTCCTCTCTCTCTCTCTCTCTCTCTCTCTCTCTCTCTCTCTCTCTCTTTCTCTCTCATGTGCTCTGGCTCTCGCTATGTGTATTTGTGTGTTTTCTGTCTCTGCTTGCAAATAAAAGTAAATATTTTTAAAAATTTTTAAATGCAAAGAAACTATACCACAGAGGAAAAGGCTTACAGATATACAAGCACGCAAAACAGAAGTCGTCGGCCTGGGGAGATGGCTTAGCAGTTAAAGGCGTTGCTTGGAAAGCCCACAGGACCATGTTCAATTGCACAGCTCCCACATAAAGCCAAGTGCAAAGTGGCTGCTGCTCACAGCAGCAAGAAGTTCTGATGTCCCCCCGACACACACATACATACACACACATGCAAATAAACAAATTTAAAAACAAAACAGAAGTCAGACCAAATACATCTGAACTATCAATACTTATAAACTAGATGAACTGGCCAGGAAGATGGCACTTAACCAAGAGCACCTGCTGTCACCACATGCCATTGGCCAACAGGCTGGCTTCTGAGAAATGTACCTGGATGAAATGTCAACTCGGGTTGTGACTAAGTTGGAAACCAACACCAGTGGTGACAAGATCACCCAGCAACTGAGGAGAAAGGTGGAGTCAGATCCACCATGAGCAAGGGAGCCAGCACAGCAGGATAAGTGACAACCACGGACAGAAGGACAGAAGCCAGAGGAAAGCCAAGGTTCCTTTCTAAACTTGAAGAAGTCCTTATGCCAGAGGCCTAACCTTAACCCTGACACACATACCCAACTACGAGAATGTTTCTGCCATCAGGAGGGGCATCCCAGCTGGGAAGCGTCAAGCAGGGACCACTCAGGTTTGTGTGTAGTCTACAGAAAGACCAGCCAGCCACCAGTTTACAGGGACCAGGCCACCAAGAGGTCTCAGGGAAGGCAATGCAGATAGCCTGAACCACTATCAATGTATGAATGGATGTGCAGCTTGCACATGCAGGGAAATGCAGGTGTGTCTGGAGACATGGGGCCCAGCTTAAACCCGAATGCAGCCTGGGAACAGAGCTCTCCCACTTCCCAGGAAACAGACCCACACACCCCCAGGGTCATCTGACAATCACTGTCACAGCCAGCATTTGCTTGCTTTATGCATACACTCCATTAGGACAAGTGCAAGGGGGCAGAATCAGGAAATACTGGATACTTACATCACTAATAGGAGAATGGTACAGCATGGGCACATCCACACCACAGAACACTCTGTAACTGTCTGCCTGACTATGCACCAGAGTCACCCAGAGTAGCCAGGTACAAGAATCTGTCACGAGGTGTCTTGGGAAAGAAAAGGGGAAAAGCAAAACTCCATACTGCTGTTTGCTTGGTGTGCATGGTGGGGCTTCAGACGGATGCATCAGGACGCTGCTGCAGCAGGTGTCCACGGAGACTGTCACCAGTCCACTGCGGCTTGCTCAGGCTTTCCTGGTGGGCCATAGAACAACGCAGACACCAGGCTGCTGACACGCCTGTAAGCGCAGCACTCAGGAGGAAGAGGTAGGGGGATCACTGAGTTCCAGGCCACCTTGAGATTACATAGTGAATTCCATGTCAGCCTGAGCTAGAGTGAGACCCTACCTCAAAAACCTAAATAAATAAATAGAGACAGACAGACAGACACTAAAATATGGCAACACCAGAACTGACATGGCAGAACTCTCCAGGGAATGATACTCTCCAGAGACCACAGACGACAGGACTCCACTGCTACATACAGCATGGTATAATGACTCCCACGAAGCAGGGCAGAAGCAAAGAGGTGGCCGAAGGACACCACGTTTTGGTGATGGAACACCAAGGGTCCTGTCCACACTGGACTCTCTCCTGGCTGTGCCACCAGCCCTGCAAGACACTACTCATGGGGAAACTGGATAATGGGTACTCAGGATTTCTCTCTGACTTGTTACAACTGGGTGTGAAGCTACATCTGTCTTGGAATAAAAGGTTTAATTTTTTAAAATAACACCAAGTGTCAAGGCTGCACACTTGACAGAGGACAAAGCCACCTATAGGCTTCTGGGTCCCTCCACTTGCCCCCCTAAAAATCAGGACCAGAGGAAAGTGCCACCTCTCCTTATGCAGATGAGGGTACCCAGGAGGAAACGTGTAGAACTGTGTAGAAAAGAAGGGGGACCTATTCAAACTACAAAGCTGCCTGAACAAGATTTCCAGCACCCCTCCTGAGGGAGGAGAGCATGGCACACTGCACTATCTTCTGGCGTGGGGCCTCTGGCCATAGACTGGGGGTCACCAAAACAGACCTTTGCTTCCAGGAGATGGGAACTGGAGGACTGTCTACCAGGAGCATTCTCAGCCTTGAGCAGGTCCACAGTTCAACCTTCCAGTCACACTTGTCTGACATCTGGCTGCTGACCTTAATCCTTGCTCAGCTGGGGCTCTCCTTCCCCGAGGGGACAGAGCCCACCCTGCACTGGCCTCCAGTGGCACCCAGATGGCAGATGCAGAGGGCAGAGACACCCAAGTCCTGTTGAACCCACAACAACAGGGCCACTGGGAAAGACAGTGCTGGCCTGATTCCCTGTCGGAAGATGGGGTGCAATCAGCTACAGAACTATTCCAAGCTCCACAGTCCCTCCTCCCGTAAGATGAAGAAATGGATGTGTCAGTCAGCACGGTCTGGCAATGCCAGGGGTTGATGTAGGCAGCAGGGCTAACTAGAGCCCCAACAGCTCTGGGGAGCACATCAAACCCACTTACTGAAAGGCACCCCCATCTGGGGCCTGAATCTCTGAACCCAACTAGATGCTTCTTCGTCTGCTCTGCACCAGCTTTAAGCCGGTGAGAGACTGCATGACCTCTCAGCTCAGAGAAAACAACTCCCCCTGCCCTGCTCAGAGTCAATGGTACCTTGACGTGGCTAAGGCACTGCCCACATTCCACCCACCAGCACGGCCTGTCTGTGCCCCTGCCCAGGACCCCTGCATACACAGCACCCAGGCTATGCTCAAACCGTGACAACGGCAAACTGCAGAGAGCAAGCGGGGCCCACAGCCCTCCACCACGGGGCAAGGCACTGCTTTAGAACTGCTCTGCTGCCACTGGTACACACCACCTCCCACCATGCAGAGGGGCCATCAGAGGCTGAGCACCAAAGAGGTACAGCTGAAAAAACAATGTTCACCCCAACTGTTAGCTCAGGCCTACACAAGTATTATTGGCACCTCTCATGCTGGGGTTGAAGAGGTAGGCAAGACCCTGCCTGGCCCTAGAACCATGGAAACAAATGACCAAGCAAGGACTCTTCCAGGCTGGCAGCTCCCTGAAGCTTGGAGGCCTCTCTTTCTGCCTTGCCTCCCATATGTACTCAGAAGCCAGAAACAAGCCAGTGGCTTCCTCACAGAGGCACTGCTGAGCTCTGAAAGGCAAGGAAGGGGTCTCCAGCTGACGCCACTCCAGGCAGAGGGGCAGAGCCCAGGCAGACACCAAGGAAAAGGCTGGGGTCAGCTCTGGGAAGTGGCCAAAGAGGTCTCCAAGGCTGGAAAAGCTAAAGTGTCAAGTGCAGGCCAGGCTTCCTCTTGTGAGGACAGGATGCCAGCAAAGACTACCAGCCAGGAACATTAGGGCCAGACCCATTCCTTGCTCAGATGAGCTGGTACAGAAGGGCCAGTCTGGGAGCTGGAAACCCCTGGAAGAGCCCTCCACCTACAGACCATGTAGACCCTGTACCAGAAAGAAACATACCCAACAGAACTGTCATCCCCCCAGCCTTCACCCCAACCCCACCCCCAACCTTGCTCATTAGCACCCTGACTGTGGTGAGACAGAGGGGGGGGGGAGGCCAGGCTCTGAGAAATAAAACCAGATCCTCAGCACTGCCACTAAAAGCTAGTGCTGAGAGCCCAGGCTGGCCAGGAAGGGGCTGTGTGCTGTGTGTGAATGTTGGGAGAAGGGCTGTGGGCTTCTGGCCTTCCCAAAGTCGTGGCTAGAATGGATGATGGATCAGAGTGGAGAGCAGCCAAAGCCAGTCAGGGCAGGAAGGAAACTGTCCCTCTATCTCTGCCTCACCAGCTCTGGGCAGACCAGATCCCTGCAGTCCTAGGTACCTGGTTCCCTAACCAGCCCTGATGCCTCCACATGTCATCAACATCCTGCATTTCATCAGTACAGGTACACCTGCACCCCTCAGAGTGAGCCCAGGGTGGGGTTCAGGAAAGGCATAGTCACACACAGACAGACATATGCTGAGCATGGCACTTGCCCAATGCCTGGTAGCGTCTGACCACAACGGACACAGTCCCCAGCCTACTGCCACACTGCTGAGCTCTTTTCTGAGAACAGGAGTCCCAAGGTCTGCCCTTGCCTCCTCCTCCATCAAAAATGCAGTGTGCGTTCCTGGACTTGTTTGTGTCTTAAGACTTCCAAATCCTCACACTTCAGAATGTCATCTCCACTGGATGAAGTCTTCATTAGTAAAACCACACATCACCAATGACCTTGAACTCAACTCACAGGTCACTTCAGTGTGTCTAGCTCCTTCCCATCTGGGAAGCAGGGGGGGGTGGGACAGGAATACTAGGTGGGCAGAGGGGCAGAGCACTCAGCAGAATGGTCTCCAGAGTCACATGCTGGGGCTCAGGTCAGACCCAGTCCCTCACAGCCTTGTGACTGGGTAGCAAGTTACATGAACCCAAGAGGTCTGCTGACTTGTAGTATGATTTTATTTGTGGGGCAAGAGATAGCAATGATGGTCAGTCCTGAGATCCACCTAGAAGCAGGCCATGCCCTGGCCACCTCAGAGGGTAGCAGAGAAGAGGGAAGCCCTCTTGGAAAGGAAAGAGGGAAGCTGCCTTGGTGAGGCAGTTGTATTCCTCCAGTAATGTCCCTGAGGCACCCTCTCTCTGGGATGGACATGACACCACCCGCCCCTGGGGAGGCTATGATCAGCACGATCGGGCAGAGTTCAGGAGGACTGAGGAGTGCAGCAGTTAACATCTCATCACTAAGACGCTGCTGCAATGTTAGGCTCACACCAAGACACAAACAACTCAGGGCTGGGATCTGCTCCTCTTCTCGGGGGAAATCAGAGGCAGGAAACAAGACAATTTTCCATCGATCCAGTGGAAGAAAATCATAAAGGTTTACTAGGCCAGAGCACTTGGCCAGGGTCTCCCAGGGCCAGTGTGACTGCCTGGCTACTTGCTCATTTCCAGTCCAGAGAACTCCTCTGTCCAGGAACCCAGAGCAGGCTGCAGAGTGATGAGCAGCACTCAGCTGACCCATGAACCCATCAAAGGGTACACAGTGCCACTGCCATCATGAGGGCCCCAGCCACACAGCATGGGCCCTGCAGGCTACAGCTCCAGGCCTTGGGTGGGTGGGCGCCCTGACTCACAAGAGGCCATATCTAGGCTTCATCATTAAACCTCAGCTGTCCTTTCCTGCTCAGCAACAATAGCTACAGGCAAAGTCCAGGCCTCTCTGCTTGCCCAGAGGCTCCCAGAGCAGCACCCCTGAAAGGCCACCTGTCACATACCTTCCATCAGGTCTCCTTCTGCCCACCACAGCTGTTCCATGGCCCTCCCTATCAACACATACCTCACTCCATGTTCAGGCCTACACTCAGGCTTCAGAAGCATCCAAGGCACTTTCTAGGGTTGGTACCTCCCTCCACACTTCCCACCCTGATCACTCTCCATGTCCCTCCTCTGTGAGGTACACAGCCTTCAGGTAGCCCCTTCCTCCTGGCTACCATGTCCTAGGGCTTCTGCAAGGGCTGGCCTTGGTATAGCCACACAGGATACTGCTCTTGTGAGACAAGGCCCTGGCTGCAGATTGCCATAACCTAGATTGTCAGGGATCCTGGCTGGGTGGGCATTCTGCCTCTAGCATACCACCTGCCTGCCTGCCTGCTCAAGTCCTAACAGGGCCCATCCATGCCCAGCATGCTCTGAGTGTGAGGGACACATGTTCACCCTGCCCTCAACTCAGCAAGCCTCAGCTTGACGGGAGAACGCAAAGCTGGGGACAGCCTGGGCTATCACGGGCTCTGAGGACAGCCTGGCAGGGCAGACAGGCACCCTGAGCCAAGGCCACCCCAGGAGGTGAGAAGCAAACCAAATTCCAGAGTTAGCAGTGAACAAAAAAAGCAGTGGCCCCTGGAGAAGACGGCATAGGCCACACATTCCTCCCTTCTATTCATTCCACCTCCCCTAGTCACCTAGCCCCCCATTTGCACAGAGCAACCATTGAGGAGCCTGGCAGTGTAGGCACGGTGGCACACAGATGAATCTGAGGAGGTGTACCTTCAGACTGCCAACAAGCCTGCTGTGCCTGATGGAGCAGGCAATCAGAGCTTGAAGAACATGAATGCAGCTGGACTGAGCCACAGGCCACAATCCAGTCATCCAATCAACACCCAGGGATGGATCTGAAATAGAAACCTTGGGTGACCAGGCAGAAGGATGAGATGCCCAGCAACCTCACAAGCCCTGTGCCCCATGGGCAGCACCTTAGAATGTCACAGTAGGGGGCTCGGCCAGTTCCTCATGTGCCCAGGCTCCACATTTGTGAGATGGGATCACAGCAGGCACTCCCCCGGTCAGGGAGCATATATCACTTAGCAGACCTTGCCCTCACCTGCCAAATGGGTATCGCTATTTGCCATGCCACAAGACCCCACTCAAACCCCACACCCTGGAAAGGTCCCTTTCAGGGCCTCTGTCACACATCTAACTAAGCCTGTCAGTGAGTGCTGGCTACTCCTGGGGATGGTTTGTGTATGTTTTTTAACCACCTGAAAAGGCGAGTCCCCAACTCTCTGCTTGGAGCTCCCCAGATTCTGCCCTTCCACTCTGCACTTCAAGATGCTCCTGCAGCCTACCTTCAGACCTGTCGGGTGCCCCCTGACCTAGATGCTCTTCTGGGACACAAGGACAAGCAGAAGAGGTACCGACAGCATAGGTGAGTGTGGCAGAGCAAGCGCATTCCAAGCATGGAAGGAGCAAAGCCAGAGTGTGCAGAAAACCAGCTATCGAGCAGTCCTGGGGCACAGGAAGTGACGGTGGGAACAGGCTCCCATGCAGTGCAGGGGCACAGGAAGTAATGGTGAGAACGGGCTCCCATGCAGTACCAGGGCACAGGAAGTGATGGTGAGAACGGGCTCCCGTGCAGTGCCGGGGCACAGGAAGTGATGGTGAGAACGGGCTCCTGTGCAGTGCTGGGGCACAGGAAGTGATGGTGAGAACGGGCTCCTGTGCAGTGCTGGGACACAGGAAGTGATGGTGAGAACAGGCTCCCATGCAGTGCTGGGACACAGGAAGTGATGGTGAGAATGGGCTCCCGTGCAGTGTCAGGACACAGGAAGTGATGGTGAGAACAGGCTCCCGTGCAGTGCTGGGACACAGGAAGTGATGGTGAGAATGGGCTCCCGTGCAGTATCAGGACACAGGAAGTGATGGTGAGAACAGGCTCCCGTGCAGTACCGG
Organism: Zapus hudsonius; assembly: GCA_004024765.1. NCBI lineage: Eukaryota > Metazoa > Chordata > Mammalia > Rodentia > Dipodidae > Zapus > Zapus hudsonius. The sequence goes on from PVHP010019391.1 coordinate 31,551, forward strand.
GGCACAGGAAGTGATGGTGAGAACAGGCTCCTGTGCAGTGCTGGGACACAGGAAGTGATGGTGAGAACGGCTACCGGGGCACAGGAAGTAATGGTGAGAACAGGCTCCTGTGCAGTACCGGGGCACAGGAAGTAATGGTGAGAATGGGCTCCCATGCAGTACCGGGGCACAGGAAGTAATGGTGAGAACAGGCTCCTGTGCAGTGCTGGGGCACAGGAAGTGATGGTGAGAACAGGCTCCTGTGCAGTGCTGGGGCACAGGAAGTGATGGTGAGAACAGGCTCCTGTGCAGTGCTGGGGCACAGGAAGTGATGGTGAGAACAGGCTCCTGTGCAGTGCTGGGGCACAGGAAGTGATGGTGAGAACAGGC
>PVHP010019392.1:0-31913 GCA_004024765.1 Zapus hudsonius
TCTGGAGATCATTTGCAGTGGAGCACCCATTCTCTTGGTCTCTTGCTCTCTGTGTGTCTGCAAATAAGTATTTTTCATTTAGGAAAACACCTTTAATCCCAGCACTTGGGAGGCAGAGGTAAGAGGATCACCATGAGTTTAAGGCCACCCTGAGACTACATACTAAATTCCAGGTTAGCCTGGGCTAACGTGAGACCCTACCTTAAAAAACAATTTAGGAAGCTGGGCGTGGTGGCACACATCTTTAATCCCAGCACTCGGGAGGCAGAGGTAGGAGGATCACCGTGAGTTCAAGGCCACCCTGAGGCCACCCTGAGACCCAGAGTGAATTCCAGGTCAGCCTGGGCTAGAGTGAGACCCTACCTTGGAATTGAAGAAAAAAAAAAACCTCAAAACTGTCTTCCAGACACAAAATAGCAGTGGTGTTCATGACCTCACAGTGCCTGGCATTACCTACACAAACCTGGGCTTCACTGTGGCCTGCATCATCCATCATCAGGTGCTTCTCAACAGCACTCAGTTGGAATTGATATGGAAACCGTGGTGTGAGAGTTAGCTGTCCAGCTATCGGTCATAAAGCCCATGAGTGAAGAAACCTCGTCTGCACTGTGAGAATGGCTCCTGTCCACATGGAGATGTTCCATCAATACAAACACATCATATTGGATCAGCAGGCAAGGGCAGGGCGGCCCTCAGGTGCACGGAGGAGAGCTCCCCGGCACTGTTTAGTCAGAGTTCCGGTTTGCAGTCCCTAGGAACTTCACATCACTTGTGGTTACTATTTCTGTCATTCAGTCCCGTGACATGAACATGATTATAACTGGCAGTACAAACTTGACTTGGCCTCATTAAGCCCTTTAGGGTGACCAGGGGATTTCCATCTCAGCTTCATATGCAGGCAAATTGTTGGTTTCTCGGCCCTTTATTCTAAGCCAGGAAAGTCCGCTCTACCCCCTGCTTCTCCTGTCAATGCAGTAGAACAGGCCCCACAAAGGGTAATTTCTGCTTTTTCAAGGTAAGGGCTCACTCTAGCTCAGGCTGACCTAAATCTCACTCTGTAGCCCAGGCTGGCCTCCTCCTACCTCCCAAATGCTGGGATTGAAGGCATGCACCGGCACACCTGACAAAATATTTCTAAGATAAATACATGACAAAGGTTATAAAACATCTGCGGCCTAAACACCCACAGTCAAGGTCCTGTATTACTCCTCTGTACACTCGGGGAGCCAGGATCTGGTGCCTAGTGTTTGGTCCATAAATGAGGGCTCTTTCAGATTAACCCTGAATCCCTTCTCCTCTCTCCTCCCTTCCTTCCTTTGTGGTACCAGGGACTGAACCCAGGGCCTTATGCATATTATTAAGCAAGCACTCTACCACCAGAGATGGGGCTAGAGAGATGGCAAAGTCTAAGGACTCAGGTTCAATTCCCCAGTACCCACATAAAGCCAGATGCACAAAGAGGTGCATGCATCTGGAGTTCATTTGCAATACCTGGAGGCCCTGGTGCACCCATTCTTTTTGTCTCTCCTATCTCTCTCTGCTTGCAAATAATAGTATTAAAAAGTGAAAGATAATAAAAATAAGGATCAGGAGATGAACAAGTGTTAAGGATTTGACTTATTAATGAAGAAACCTGTAAGATTTTAAAACTGCTCCCAAGGATAAAGGAAAAGTGTATAGGGAGCTGGGCATGGTGGCGCAGAGGTAGGAGGATTGCCGTGAGTTCAAGGCCACCCTGAGACTACATAGTGAATTCCAGGTCAGCCTGGGCTAGAGCGAGACCCTACCTCGAAAAACCAAAAAAAAAAAAAAAGGAAAAGAAAAGTGTATATAGGTCAGGAACAGTGAGAGGAACCTGTAAATGAAGGCAAAACTGGTTGTGTTCCCAGCAGGGTATGTATTTGCATATATGGAAAATATTTCCCCATGGTTATCAGTTTACAGATGCAATGAAAGAAAAATAAGAGAAAGCCATGCAAAAGGCAGCACAGAGTTTTCACTGAAGTCCAGACTTTCCCTGCATAGTGATGTTATGAATGGAAATATGCTACCCGCCCCAATCCTGTGCTAAGTCCCAACCCCCACGAGATCCTTAGAGGTTTAGATGAGGTCCTCAGAGTACAGCCCACACATGAGATTCATGTCTTTAAAAGAGGAAGAACCTGGGTGTGCTGCTACTTACGTGTAATTCCTGCCCATAGAAGGCTGAGGCAGTAGGATTGCCATGAGTTCAAGGCCAACCAGGGAGAAGTGGCCCTCTCCAGCCAAAATGGGAGCCCTTATCTTACCCAGTCAGCTGGCACCTTGACCTTGGACTGCCCATCTTCCAGAAATAAATGTGTTGTTTAAAACACCAGTCTATGGTATTTTGTTACAGCAGCTTGAGCTACCTAAGACTAGCTTAGAACCTGGCACAAAGTAAGCTGCCCAGTTACCAGTCATCCATATCTTTGTTTAGTTCCATAATTTCTAGCTTTGAAGAGCATTATGGGTAGAAGTGTGTCAGGTGTGTGATTAAGGAGTTTGGTTTGTCACCGAGATAAAAGCAAAGATCATTTTTCTTGGCTCAAGGTCTTATTAATGTAGCTCAGGCTATCCCGAAACAAAGGGTCCTCCTTGCTACACTTCTAGGTGTGACCACCCCACCACCTGTCTTCCTTTGGGTTTGTTTGTTTTTGTTTTTGAGACAGTGTCTCCCTATGTAGCACACAGTGGCCTCTTAACTCAAATCCTCCTGCCTCACTCTTCCTAGTGCTGGCACCATACACAGAATAACAAATATTCTTTTACACATAAATGTTCAAATATGTATTGGAGGTGGGGATGGGTCCAAAGTCTGTGTGTCCACTCGACAAGCATGTACTTTCATCACTGGCACAGCAAGTACCAGTCAGTGTACAAGGTAGAGCCCCTACTGTGTTGTGTGGGAGGAGCCAGTTTTGTACTTATTTATATATTTGTTTCAGTGTCTTTTTGTTGTTGTTGTTCTTTGTTTTGTTTTTCAAGGTAGGGTCTCACTCTAGCCCAGGCTGACCTGCAATTCACTATGTAGTCTCAGGCTGGCCTCGAACTCATGGTGATCTTCCTACCTCTGCCTCCTGAGTGCTGGGATTAAAGGCATGCACCACCATGCTCAGCTATATATTTCAGTGTCTTTTTAAAAAAAATATTCTGTGTGTGTGTGTGTGTGTGTGTGAGAGAGAGAGAGAGAGAGAGAGAGAGAGAGAGAGAGACTGAATGGGTGAGCCAGGGCCTCCAGCCATGGCAGATGAACTCCAGACACATGCACCACCTTGTGCATCAGGCTTTATGTGAGTACTGGGGAAGTGAACTATTGTCCTTCTGCTCTACAGGCAAGCTCCTTAACCACTGAGCCATCTCTCCAGCTCCTGTTTCAGTGTCTTTTTTTTTGTTTGTTTGTTTGTTTTTGTTTTTCAAGGTAGGGTCTTGCTCTAGTCCAGGCTGACCTGGAATTCACTCTGTAGTCTCAGGCTGGCCTCGAACTCACAACAATCCTCCTACCTCTGCCTCCCAAGTGCTGGGATTAAAGGCGTGCAGCACCACGCCAGGCTCCTTTCTTTCTTTCTTTTTTTCTTTTTTTCTTTCTTTCTTTCTTTCTTTCTTTCTTTCTTTCTTTCTTTCTTTCTTTCTTTCTTTCTTTCTTTCTTTCTTTCTTTCTTCTTTTTTTGTTTTTTCGAGGTAGGGTCTCGCTCTAGCCCAGGCTGACCTGGAATTCACTATGTAATCTCAGGGTGGCCTTAAACTCATGGTGATCCTTCTACCTCTGCCTCCAGAGTGCTGGGATTAAAGGCGTGCGCCACCACGCCCAGCTCCCTGTTCATTTTTTAAAAATATTTTAATTCATTATATAATACAGAGAGAGACAGAAAGAGAATGGGCGCCAGGGTCTCTAGCCACTGCAAACCAACTCCAGATGCATGCACCACTTTGTGCATCTGGCTCTACGTGGGAACTGGGTCGTTAGGTTTTGCAGGCAAGCTCGTTAACCGCTGAGCCGAGTCTCCAGCCCTCCCTGTTCATTTTTTAAGTGTGAATCATGCCCTGCTTTTTGAGGGGACGAGTATCCTTTCACAAAATCAGTGTGTGGTAAACTGATGGTGTGAGGTGTCAGAGACAAAATAAAGCAGAAATGGGGTGAGGCGAGAAAGGAAGAGCCTGGTGGATGAAAGCGGTAAAGGGGTGATGCTTCGTTTTCCTGAAGTTCCTGTAGTTTACCTGGGAGCCCCAGGTCTGCAGAAGAGGGTTCGCAGTCCTGCCAGACCCACGTGACCGGGCCAGCTCTTCCAGTGGTCTTTGAGCTAGCGTTCCCGCGCAGCGGCCGCGTGGAGGGGGCGTGGCCGGCCTGGATGGGCGTGGCCGGCCGGGTGGGCGTGGTCAGACTCCCGCCCCGTCACGTGCGGGCCCGCGCCTGCCGCGTCGGCAGTCCCGGAGCGCGCCTGGCGGCGGCGGCTGCAAATACCGGGCCGTAGCGGGCGCCGAGGGCGGGTCGGATGGCGGCGGCGGTGGCGGCGGGGGCCGGAGCCCCGGCGGGGACGGAGTCTGCGGAGAGCCCGGGGCCGGCGGCGGCGGCGCTGGAGCTGTGGCTCAGTGAGTACCGGGCCTCGCGGAGGCCGCCTCGCTTCCCGGGCCCGGGGTCCCCGGGTGGGGGTCGCCCCCAGACCCCCGCCGGCCTCCCGCTCCTCACGGCGGCAGCGCCCGCGCTCCCCAGGGAGCCCCTCCACGGCGCCCAGCCCTGTGCCCAAAGCACCTGGGACATTGTTCCTGCTGGAGCCCCGGGGCCGGGGGCCGGGGTCACCCCGCTGAGGCCAGCCCTGCGGGCCAGCTGCTTCGTGCAGTCTGGGGTCCAGGACAGCTGTCTGCAGCCTCGAAGGCCCACAGCCTGGGGGCATGCAGTCCTCCCGGTGGTCCTGGGGGGCGGGGTCCTTACTGTCCCTGTTGTTATTTTATAGAATTGGGTCTGGGAGGGTCGAGTATCTATGCACTCTTTGTGTGGGCTCTGCTAAGGGCCAGGGGCGCTGCGATGGTCACATCGGGTCATTTCTCATAAAGACGTGTTTATTTGGTTCTGGCCGGCCTGCAAGCCCTGCCTGCATGCACCTTGTTAGCAGGAGCTGGGGGAGGGGCGATCGCTCTGCGTGGGGGGAGTTGGTTTGTTTACCTGGAGGTTGTCACTGCTCTAGGCAGTGAGTGGACAGTGGAGGAGACCACATTCCAAGCCTGTGCAGAAGCTGAAGGCAGGGGAATGTGGGATCCACTAGGCCAGTGAGCTGGGGGGAGAACCTGAAGCGCAGACGATCCAGGAAGGAGGCTGCAGGGGGGGGGGTTGTAAGATCCTGCATGCTCTCGTTTGCTGCACAGGGGAGTTGATATTTGAATAGGTTGGGAAGGATCTGTGGTTGAGTAAGCAAGCCTCATAAAGACACCGACCGCAGCCTGTGGGGCTGAATGGGTTTGGGGGTGGGGGGTGAGATCTCAGGCTGGGAGGTTTAGGTAAAAGGTCTTTGCTAGCGGCTTATTATATACAGTAGGACAAAAGCAGTGAGCAGTGGAAAGGTTTAGCAGCCTTGCTGTGGGGTGCAGGGATGGGCTTAAGAGCCCAGGAGGAATGTAGGATGGAACCCCCCCCCCCCAGGTTTGGGGGCTTAAAGGTGCTTAGGGCGGATGACCCCATCTGGGAGGAGCTGGTAAAGCTGTGGACATCGTGTTTGCAGCACAGTCAGAGAGACACATTTGACGGGTTCCAGGGAGGTGTGGATTTGGAGCATGGAGACCCCCAACATTTCAGAGGCGCCTGGGAAGCGCAGCCTGGAGGTTGAGGAAGCAGGCTGGGGAGGCCCAGGCTACAGATACCAGGGAGGGGCGTGGCCTGCAGTGCGGAGCTTCAAAATGGAGTAGCATCAAGGAGGGAGGGGAATTTGGTAAAAGATAATTAATGAGAGATCTCTGAGTCCAGTGGTGGGAAAAGCAGGTGATGGAGGAGGCTGCGGAGGACGGTCGTGGAGTTGCAGGAAAAGAAATGTATGCTGGGTAAGATAACAACTAGCAGCTGACCTCCCAGATAGGAGGCCATGCCTGGAACTGAGGGGGCCCCAGAAAGCAGTGCTCCAGCTTATTTAGGGCAGTATTTCCCAAAGTTCTGAGAACTTCCCGTTTTGTTCTGCAAGGTCTAGAACCTTTCTTAATGGTTTTTCGAGGATAGGTCCTCGCTCTAGCCCAGGCTGACCTGGAATTCACTATGTAGTCTCAGGGTGGCCCTTCAGCTCACAGTGATCCTCCTACCTCTGCCTCCCAAGTGTTGGGATTAAAGGCATGAGCCACCACACCCAGTTTTAGAATATTTATTTATTTATTTATTTGAGAGAAAGAGAATGAGGCAGATAGGGAGAATGGGCACGCCATTCTAGCCACTGCAAACAAACTCCAGACGCATGTGCCACCTTGCACATCTGGCTTTATATGGGTACTAGGTCCTTAGGTATTGGAGACAAATGCCTTAACCACTGAACCATCTCTCCAGCCCCAGAACCTTTATTTTAAAAAAATATGTATTCATATGCAAGCAGAGAGAAAGAGTATGAGCACCCAGAGCCTCTTGCCACTGCAAACAAGCTCCAGACACATGTGCCACTTTGTGCATCTGGCTTTTTGTGGATATTGGGACATTGAACCCAGGGTTGGCAGGATTTGCAAGCAAAAGCCTTTAACTGCTGAACCAACTCCTAGAACCTTTATTTTTATGTGAAATCTTCTGAGTTTTAAAGAGTTGGCAAAGACTTTTAAAGTAAACTATTAAAGGGCAGGCAGAGGGCTGGAGAGATGGCTCAGCAGTTAAGGCACTTGCCTCCAGTGCCTAAGGCCCCGGGTTCACCCAGGACCCACATATGCCAGACCCACAAGGTGGTGCCCTGGTGCTCGCCTCTCTCTCTCTCTCTCTTTCTCTCTCTCTCTCTCTCTCTCTCTATCTCTATCTCTCTGCTTGAAAATGACTAAATAAAATATTAAAAAAATGAAGGGCAGGCAGAATCAATCTGCAGGAAGGTTTGTTTATATTGTGCTTGCCTGTGGAAGGAAGGTGAGTGGGCAGGAAAGGATAATTTCAGAGTAAAAGAGGGGGGCACTCCTGAGCCCCTCTTTTGTACCGATCGATGTTCCTCTGGAGAACCCCGGTGTTAGAGATCTGTGTTTGATTCCTGCTGAGAAGGGGCTTGAAGGTGCTGGAACAGGTGACTTGACCTCACAGAGAGGAAGGGCAGCTTTTGTTTGGATGTCTGGAGAAGGAGGTAAAGATGACCCATATGTAAACTAGTTGGTCCTTTCCGCAAGGCTCCACTTCTGGCCAAGAGGGGACTTGAGGAAGGTGGAGAAGGTCAGGAGTGACTACGCTACACACCAGAGATGGTTTCAGCTTTTGCGCCCCTGGAATCCTGGGCCTGATAGTTGTGTGTGTGGTTGGGCTGCCCTCTGCATTATAGTGTGTTTAGTGACTCTGGCCTCCGCCCACTAGATGCCCAGCACATACCTGCCTGTGCCAGTCCTGACAACCTACAATATTTCCAAATGTTAGCAGACTCCTGGGGCTGGAGCCCCTTCTGGCTGCCTTTCCTCTCCCAACCCCCCACCCCTTAGTTAGAACTGGATGTTGGTTTGACTTCAGAAATGTGTATTGCGGCATTTGTGGTTGTGTGTTGGTTATTGTCCTGTTTTCTTCCTGGGAGTGGGAGCAGAAGAAGGTGAGCTGTGATTTAAAGCAGATGTGTCGTGGGTGGGGCAGCCTTGGTATAATGAAAAGACCAGGGTCAGAAGGGGTTGGGGTAATGAATAGGGAGAGGATGCACTTTGAGGGTGGGCTGATGGAAAAGAAATCCACAGTGGATGGGGTCATTGGTAGATCTTGCCTAGACCTCCTGCTTTAGGATTGTGGGAGGCTCATAGAGGTTAATTCACTCAAAAATAGTTTTATTTATTAATTTACAAGCAGAGAGAGGGGGGGGAGAGGGGGGAGGGGGAGGGGGAGACAGAGAATGGGTATGCCAGCCACTGCAAACCAACTCCAGAAGCACATTTGGCTTTATGTGGAGAGTTGAACCTGGGTGTTAAGCTTTGCAGGCAATCACCTTAATTGCTGAGCCATCTTTCCAGCCCATGTTAATTCATTTTTATAACGTGCTTAGAATAGCACTTTACTATCATGTATAGTATGAAAACTGCTTACAGAACGAAGGGCTCAGTCCAGGAGCTCCATGGTGTCACTAAGATTTCATTTCATTTTTGCCTGCAGAGAGAATTCATTTTTCTCTTAGAGTTGTGAAAGTTATTGTTGATCCAGCGTGGAATGTGTCCATCCATCTTTGAATGAAGATGACTGGCTGATGGAATAGGAAGATTCCTATATGTTGTAGATACCTTCTTGTGTCTGGGACAAAGTACTTGACCGATACAGCTGATGGGAAGACAGGGTTTATTTGGGCTTTGGCTTGTTTTGGAAAGGATGGTAGAGCAGAGGCTGGACCTCACGTCTTGACTCAGAAGCTGGAGAAAGCAGCAAGAGTGAGCTGACCTCTGGCAAGGGGGACGCTGGGCTCTTTATAACCCGAAGCCCTCCACCAGCCAGGCTCTAACTCCCAAATTGCCAACAGCTGGAGACCAAGTGTTGGAAACACGAGGTTATGGGGGACATTCATTCAAAGCACCATACCAGACCTGGAGTAGAGTGGGGTGGCCTTCCTTAGAACCGAAGGGAGCAGGAAGATCAGACCCAGCTGGACTTTGCTCGTAGATTGAGTGGAGATGGCATCAGGAAAGTCATGCTTTGAGCTACCACGGCCTCCTGTCCCGCAGCTCCGCACACCCCGCTCATGCGTCTCACTTCTTTATTCCCTTATGTGTTGATTTAAAGGCAGCTCTGGCTGGCCTGGCTCTCATTATTTAGCCTAATTGTGACGATCCTCCTGCTTCACCTTCCTGAGATCTAGGACTGCAGGTGGGTGCCACCATGCCCAGCTACTGCATTTGATCATTGTTGACTTGACTTCATGTGAATGGGGTTGTTAATGAAAAGCTTCATTTGCCCACTGTGTGTTACCAGCCTCACACAGTCTTTAAGGGCATTGGACCCGCTGGGCACTGAATGTGGATTCTGGCCCTGGTAGTGTAGTGCTGTCTCCTGCCTGGACCTACCCCCAGGTGATGAAGCCTGTCCCCTTCCAGCCTCAGTTTTTGCTTCTCTTGGTCCCCATCTATTTAGATTCTCTTGGATTCCTACATACATCCCCACAGGTCCTGGCATGTTTCCTGTGAGCTGCACTGAATGACTGCTGGGCTGTAGGGCCCTGGGGAAGGAACTTCCTGTGCAGCGCCTGCTGCTGGAGGGTTGAGCTTGGATCCACAAATGAACTGCTCCTCCTGGCCTTCTGGCTCCCATTGCCAGCACACACTGCTGCAAATGCCAGCCATGACCCTGGCAGGGTTGTTGGCAGCTAGCGGGAGCTGAGTGGGTTTCTGCATCAGGCACTGTGGGTGAGCCGTTCCCTCACAGCCACTCTAAGCTGTCCTGTCCTCCAGCAGGCTTGCTGGGATCACAGGAGCATGGCTTGCTTCTTTAATGTGTGTGTGTGTGTGTGTGTGTGTGTGTGTGTGTAGGCCAGAAGGCAGTTTAGGGTGTCATTCCCAGGACAGCCTTGTTGTTTGAAACAACATCTCTTATTGGTCTAGAACTAACCAAATAGGCTAGACTGGCCCTTGGTCCTACCTGTCTCCACCTCCCCATTACACGGATTACAGGCATGTGTCACATTTTTATGTTATCTGGGTATCAAACCCAAGTGCTTTACCAACCGAGCCCATCTCCCCGCCCCAGCCAGGAGCGTGGTGTTTAGTAAGCAAATATGTGGTGAATGTGTTCTTTCTTCTGCACCATTTCGTAAAGCACCTTGGAGTTTGGATGGTTGTTTGCAGTGCCGTGAGGACCGTGATAGTCACAAAATCAAGATGGGCTTCTCTGAGTATCTGCTGGCCTCTAGCTTCTCCTGGGTCTGGTTTGTGTCAGATAGAGCTGGGGAGCAGCTGTTGGCCTGGTCAGACCCAGATGCCAGTCTTTGGTGGCGGTCATTTTTTCTGTAGCTGCTCAAGGCCTCTGAAATAGCTTCGGCAAGCTGGGATTATGTGTTCAAAGGCCCAGGTATGTCAGAACTCAAGTGGCCACCTCCTGGCAGCTGACCCAGTGCTCTTGAGTGGGGAGGACTCATTCCTTCCTTCAGTAGGGATCCTTGCCAGGGGTATTCTAGTGTGGGAACAGGTGTAGGTGAGGGACTCAGCCTCCTTCCTGTCAAACTCCTCCCAAGAGCGCATGCCCAGCCACTGCCAAGGAACTAAAGACCTCACCAATGTGTCCTTGTTCCAGGTTGACCTGGAACTGAAATTTTTAACCACTGAGCCCCAATGGAACTGAATTCTTTGTTTTTTCAAGGTAGGGTCTCCCTCTAGCCCAGGCTGACCTGGAATTCATTATGCAGTCTCAGGGTGATCCTTCTTCTACCTCCCTAGTGCTGGGATTAAAGCTGTGCGCTGCCATGCTGGATATAATAGAACCGAATTAAAAAAAAAAACAAACAACTTATTTGAGAGATAGGGAGAAAGAGAGACTGAGAATGAGAACGGGTGCACCAGGGCCTCAGATGCATGTGCCACTTTGTGTATCTGGCTTTACGTGGGTACTGGGGAGTCGAACCCAGGATGGTAGGCTTGAGAAGCACACACCCTTAACTGTTGAGCCATCTCCCCAGCCATGATTTTTTAAAAAATATTTATTTATTTGAGACAGAGACAGAGGCAGAGGTGGTGGGTGTGGCCAGGGCCTCCTGCCATTGTAAACGAACTCCAAATGTTCGCACCACTTTGTGCATCTGGTTTTCCATGGCTACTAGGGAATCGAACTTGGGCCTCAGGGTTTGCAAACAAGTGCCTTTAACCACTGAGACATCTCTCCAGCCCTCTGGAACTGAGTTTAAAAAAATATTTATTTGCAACAGAGAGAGGGAAAGTGGAGTATGGGAAATCCAGGGCCACTGCAAATGAACTCCAGGTGAATTCACCACTTTGTGCTTCTGGGTACTAGGGAATTGAACCTGGGCCATTGGCCCTTGCAAATAAGTGCCTTTAGTCTCTGAGACACTCCCTGGAACTGAAATTTTGTTTCCATCATTTTCTTGCTTTGAGCTCAGGCAAATTTCTTCAGCTGTAAAGGGGTGACATATGATGTCAGTCTCAGTTTGTGGCATTCGGCCAACCCAAAGGGCAGCTAGAGAAAGAAAAAAATGGCCACTATTACCATTACTCTTCCTTTGAGGCTATGAAAAAAAGCCTTGAGTGGGTCGTTGTATAAGATCTAACCAATAGAGCTTGAGTGCATGGCTTGGTGAGAAACAGAACTTGCCCTCAAGCATGAAGACCTGAGTTTGGATCCCTAGCACCCACGTAAAATGAGGGGTGCCACATGCCTGGAATTCCAGAGCTGGAGGTGGAGAAAAGAGTATCCTTAGGACATGGCAAAAAAGAAAGGAAAGTCTAGTAAATTAAAAAAAAAAAACTCTTAAACAGAATGGCGTGGTGGTGCACACCTTTAATCCTAGCACTTCGGATGCAGAAGTAGGAGGATTGCTGTGAGTTTGAGGCCAGCCTGGGACTAGAGTGAATTCCAGAGTGAGACTCTTCCCTTGGGGAAAAAAAAGGTAATAAATGAACTCCTACTTTGATTTTTAAAAATATTTTATTTGAGAATGAGAGAGGCACACACACACAGAGAATGAATGGAGGCACCAGGGCCTCCAGCCACTGCAAGTGAACTCCAGACACATGCATCTGGCTTTATGTAGGTACTAGGGAATTGAACTCAGGTCCTTCTGCTTAGTAGGCAAGCACCTTAACCGATAAGCCATCTCTCCAGTCCAAGAAGAGCTCTTAAACCTTAGAGTTAAGGGTTTGGAGCACACTTGGACCACAGAGAGGTTTCCTCTTTTGAACAGCAGGAAGGAGAAGGCTGGACTCTGCTGGCCCTTTTCTTTGTTACCAGGTCCAGGCATCCTAGAGGTCTGAATTCCTTTGAGCTGTCACCCTTGACCTTGTTGTGCATTGAACTTGAAGTTTAAATGGTGGATCACTTAGTTGATTCAGGAGTAGAATTGCTGTGTTCAGTAACTTCTTTGGGCATCCACAGATGGCCCTCACAGTGGCTTGACTTAGAAAATCTTAACTGTAGGGCTTTTGGGCATATAACCTTTATTGGAAGTGATATCTTGCTAAGTCAAGGAATATCTGTATTTTGTACCCAAGTGGAAGGAAGCACTGTAGGGAATATGACTTCTGTCTTGGAGGGTTTCATTCCCTTTTGCAACAATAAGGTGTGTACACGTTTTTTAAAAAATATTTATTCATTTTCAAGCAGAAAGAGAGAGAGAGAGAGAGAGAGAGAGAGAGAGAGAGAGAGAGAGAGAGAGAGAGAGCGCACACCAGGGCCACTACCTTGTGGGTCTGGCATATGTGGGTACTGGGGAATTGAACCCAGGGCCTTAGGCACTGGAGGCAAGTGCCTTAACCGCTGAGCCATCTCTCCAGCCCTGTACATGTATTTTTTACAGAGAAGACAGGCTCTTCATATGGTGGTATCCAGAGCTGTGCTTTATTGATTACTCACCCTGTGCTGACCCTTTAGACACACTGCTTAAGTCCCATGGCAGTCGCATAGTTGAAACTGAGGCTCAGAGTTCAGTTGATGTCTCTGATTAGTAAGGGGATAGCTACATATACCCACTGCAAGGGGATTAAAGTACCAGCATTCCAGCCTGGCACAGTAGTGTGCCCTTGTAGCCCCAGCCATGCTGGAAGTTGAAGCCCAAGAATTGCCTGGGCAGAATAGTGAGACCTTGTCAAAAAGAAAGAAAGCATTTTGTTGTTTCTGTTTTGTTTTGAGACAAGGTCTCATCATATAGCTCAGGCTGGCCTCAAACTAGCTCTATAGCCAAGGATGACAGTGCTGGGCACCAAAGCCGCTGCTTCATGCCTTCTAGGAAGCACTCTGCCACTGAGCCACATCCCCCCAGCCTCAGAAAGTTTTCAGGAGGAGCAGCTAGCTTGTTTTGTGGGGTAGAAGAAGATGGAGAGATCAAGGAAGTCTTTTTTTTTTTTTTTTTTCAAATTTTCCTCTTGCAATGCAAAGGGTGAACCTCACAAAGCTAAGGGAGTTCTAACCCTGAGCTACATTCCTAGTCCTGGTATATATATGCCCCCTGACTACCACATGACATCAGTGTGACTGCAATAGGGACTCTTGACTCTAGCTTGAGGATGGAGGCCTGAGTGATCAGAAGGGAGGAGACTTGAAGCTGGACAGGGCGGGGGCTGGGGCTCTCAAGGCAGTGGGAATTCAGATGAGTCTCGGAGTGAATATTTTATTTTATTTTATTTATTTATTTTTGGTTTTTCGAGGTAGGGTCTTGCTCTAGTTCAGGCTGACCTGGAATTCACTATGTACTCCCAGGCTGGCCTCAAACTCACAACAGTCCTCCTACTTCTGCCTCCCTAGTGCTGGGGATTAAAGCATGCACCATCACACCCAGCAAACTTTTTTTTAAAAATGAATTATTGAGTTTATTTGGAGAGAAATCACAAATTGTGGAGTTTAAGGGGAATTGGGATCTGGGAAGGAAGTCCTGAACACATTTTTATGTGAAAAACATATTTATTTATTTGGTAACAGAGAGATAGAAGAGAGGTGGAGAGAATGGGCATATCCGGACCTCTTTCCGTTGCAAATGGATTCTAGACGCATGGGCTACTTTGAGCATCTGGCTTTATGTGGGTACTGGGGAATTTGAACCCAGGTCCTTAGGCTTTACAGGCTGAGCCATCTCTCCAGCCCAAAAACATATTTAAGAAATACTAAAGTTTAGAAAACATTTGAAGAGAAGTTAGAAAAACAGCTCCCAAGGAAAGATTAGAGGGAGCTTCAAGCCCATGGAAGGTGAAGTCTAGAAGCTAGTGTAGCCGTGGAAGGAGGTCAGAAAGCAAATTACGAAAGCTTTGAAGTGAGGAACACACATGGCATCTCTGTGTTTTACCATGGAGGAGGAGCACCCATGTGGTAGATCCAGAGCATGGTAGATACATGTAACTAGGAAAAATTATAAAATAGAAAAGAGTCGAGAGACTAAGTTTTTTTTAAAAAAAATATTTATTCATTTTCAAGCAGAGAGAGAGAGAGAAAGAGAGAGAGAGAGCGAGCACGCGCACACCAGGGCCACCACCTTGTGGGTCTGGCTTATGTGGGACCTGGGGAATTGAACCTGGGGCCTTAGGCACTGGAGGCAAGTGCCTTAATCACTGAGCCATCTCTCCAGCCCCAGAGACTAAGTTTTTAAGAAATGGGTTCCCACCCCCACCCAGCTGCTGGGTGGGCATAGGGAATGGAATTCTCATGGGGAAGTCCAGGCCACACAGGTTGAGAGCTCATCACATGAGGGTCTCACAAGAGAGCTAGAGCCCCAGCAAACTTTTTAAAGACTTATTTATTTGAGATAGAGATAGGTAGGTAGATAGAGAGGGAGAGAACATTCACACCCATGCTAGTGTATGTGTGTCAGGGCCTCTTGCAGCTATAAACCAACTATAAATGCATGAGCCATTATGTACAATGGGTTTTATGTGGGTACTGGAGAATTAAACCCAAAGCATCAGGCCTTGCAAGTGTTTTTAACCACTAAGCCATCTCCTCAGCCCTGGAGAAATTCTCAGGAGGAGGGAAGTGGATCTGTAGGCAAGAGGAATGGCAGCATAAAATACCACCTTGAGAATCAGCCTCTCAGCTCCCAGCCTGTTAGAGCTGCTCAGTCAGGGTGAGCACAGTGTTCTTAGAGGGTTTGGCAGGCCAGGCCAGCATGGACAATGTGAATCAAGGTCATTGTAGGAAAGGCCAGGACCAGGGCAGTTATTGTCTCCCTGTCCGCATAGCTAGGAAGCTGTACAGCCTCTGATGCCAGTGCCCACTACATTGCCGGGCCAGCACATGGGCTTTGGTATAGGTATGAAGAAGGCACGAATGGACGACCTTGGCACTGGAAAAGAGTCACTTGGAGGGCCATATCTTGCAAAGTAATTTACTCTTTCATTCATCCAGCACATCTTCAGTAAGAAGATGTGTGGACATGGTACTTGATCATAGTGAACAACATGTGCACTTCCTGCCCCTTTTGGCCCTTTGCCCGTTCATCTGACCCCTAGAGCTTTGATGTCAGCCCTGGGTTTATGGGAAGAGGTAAGTGTTCTTTTTATGCTCTCTTTAATTTTATTGTTGATTTCCTTGACAGACAAAGCCACAGACCCAAGCATGTCGGAGCAGGATTGGTCAGCTATCCAGAATTTCTGTGAGCAAGTGAACACTGACCCGAATGGGTAAGGTCACCGACACACTTCACTCTGACGGCACTGGGCTGAGACCACAGATCCTTGTCTCCTGGGAACTGGCTGTTTGGCATTTGGGAATTCTTTTTTTTTTCCCTCCACATCTATTTTCTAAAATTAGCAAATTAGTGTAACTTAAACAACAAAGATCTTTGCAGCTATTGCTCTGTGTAAATTATGCTTTTTGTTTTTTATAACATGTATTTGTAAGGAGAGAATGAATATGAGCACACCAGGGCCTCTTGCCACTTGCAAAGGAACTCCAGATGCATGTGCCACTTTGTGCTTCTGGCTTTACATGGGTACTGGGGAATCAAACCCAAGCTGTTGAAAAAGTCATGCATCCAGATGTTTGACTTACATTCTGTGAAGTTGTCAGCTGTTGTGGGGTGTGCCCAGAGCCTTCTACTCTTGTGCTTACTGAGCCGTTGTCATGGACAGATGGGGTCTGTGCTGCCCTGCCCTGGCTGCACAGGGCTCTGGGCCTCCCTGACTGCAGTACTACAGATGCAGCAGGGGTGGGTGGGTGGGTGTCAGTCCCTCCCAGGCGTGTGCATGAGCGGGGCACACTCAACCTATGCCTTGGGCCAGCATCCTGGAAGAGAGGCAGCTTGAGGAAGCATGCTCCGCCAGGCTGCTCGGTTTCTTCCACTTCTCTGAGTTCAATTCAGCTCCTTCTGCTTTCTTTTAGTCCAACGCATGCTCCCTGGCTACTGGCCCACAAGATCCAGTCTCCTCAGGAGAGGGAGGCTCTTTATGCCTTGACGGTGAGTTTGGTCCCTTAGTCTGAGCTCTTTGCCTCAGTTCTATGTTTTGTTTGTTTGTTTGCAAGCAGAGAGATGATACAGATACACAGATAAAGTTTGGGCACACCAGATGCATGAGCCACTTTATGCATCTGGCTTATGTGGGCACTAGAGAATCAAACCCAGGTCGTTAGCTTTGCCTTAACTACTGAGCCATCTCCCCAGCCCCTCTGCCTCGGTTCTGGAAAGACCACTGAGGACATTTCTCCTTTCCAGGGCCTCATAGCAGGCTGGAGGGATTTCTGGGCCACATTGTCAATCTTAGATTTGTTTGCTGAGACACTGTTAAGCCTGCTTCGGGAGGAGGAAAGGAAGTTCTATTTCTCTTTGCCCCTTTTGGGTCTGGGCTGGCCAGTAATAGGCAGGTAATACAAATGAAGACTGGCTGGGGCAGAGCATGTCCTCCGTCACGCTGAACGCAGGACTGCTGAGGTGGTCTGGTCTGAGTTTGGGCCCATTGTTATTGAAACTTTCACTTTCTTGAGAGTAACCAAAGGTCTAGATTTTTTTTTTAAAGATAGGGTTTCAGCCCAGTCTGGCCTCACTATAGCTGAGGATATATTTGAATTTCTAATCCTTCTGAGTGCTAGGATTACAGGTAGTTAACCACCATGCTTTGTTTTTTCCATGCTGGGGATTGAACTCAGGGCCTTGTGCATGCTCTGCAGGGACTCTACTGACTGAGCAAAATATAAGTAAATAAATAAATAAGTGTGTATATTTATTTATTTATCTATTTATTTATTTATGTTTTTTTGAGGAAGGGTCTCACTCTAGCCCAGGCTAACCAGGAATTCACTATGTAGTCTCAGGCTGGCCTTGAACTCACAGCAATCCTCCCACCTCTGCCTCCTGAGTGCTGGGATTAAAGGTGTGTGTCACTATGCCCAGCTCCAATTAATATTTTTTAAAAATAGCTGGAGGCTGGGTATGCAATTCCCACACTTGGAAGGTTGGGGCAGGAGGATATAGGTTAGAGGCCAGCTTGGGCTATATATAGCAAGATCCTGTCTCAAAAAAATAAAAGTGGAAAAAAAAATAATGGATAAGCCAGTTATGGTGGTTGGGGCCTGTAATCCCAGCACTCTGTAGCAAAGGCAAGAGATTGCCACAAGTTTGAGCCTGATCTGCATAGTAAGACCTTGTCTAAAACAAAACAAAAAACAAAAAAACCAAGTATGTAACTAATTTTATGTGTTGAAAACCAGTGTGGGTTCAGGTGATGTGTTCAGTCCTCGCTTCAGTGTGGTGAATGAAGCAGTGCTTGGGCACTGTGCTAGGTTCCTCCTCCTGGATTCTTCGTCCCCACTGGTTGTCCTAATACAATAATAATACAAGTATGGTGGTTCTCAGAGGGTGACATTGTTTCCTTTTCTCCCAAACCCCTCCGGGGCCTTGATTAAGGGCTTGAGGCAGGGTTAGCCTGCAGATGATCCCTGGAGCTGCTGGCTCTCCCTCACAGGATCCTGTCTGTGCAGGTGCTGGAGATGTGCATGAACCACTGCGGGGAGAAGTTCCACAGTGAGGTGGCCAAATTCCGCTTCTTGAATGAGCTGATCAAGGTGTTGTCCCCAAAGGTGAGTACCTGGGCCTGGCCCGCCCGCTGTGCTTAACCTGCCCTCAACCTGCAAGCTCTTGTCTTCTTGCCGAGCAGAGGAGGCCCATTTGTGGACTGCCTGCCTGCCTGAAGCAGAGGAGACATGCTCATCAGCTAACTCCTGCCCCTCTACTGGCACCATTTTCAGTTTCTCCTTGAAAATGGCATGCCTTGGGGCTGGGGAGATGCCTCAGGTGCTTGCTTGCAAAGCCTGCCGGTCCAGGTTCAATTTCCCAGCCCCCACATAAAACAGGACGGCATTTGTTTAGTGACAAGAGACTATATGTGTATCTATGTATATGCATACACTGTGTAAATAAAACTTTTTTTTTTTTTTGAGGTAGAGTCTCACTCTAGCCCAGGCTAACCTAGAAGTCACTATGTAATCTCAAGGTGGCCTCGAACTCACAGTGATCCTCCTCCCTCTGCCTTAAGTAAAACTTTGTAAGTGGCATGAATTGTTTTGAGGCTATGTTGCTTACAGAAAGTGAGGTCCAAGTTTCCCAGTAAAGAAAACTACGTGATAAGCAGGTGTGACTGTCAAATTTCATACCGCCTCTTGCCTTGTCCCTTGACCTTTGTTCCTGGTGCTTGTCTTAGTTACGTCAATCACACTCAACCAGCATTTTGTATGGAATGCACCTTTCTTCCATGGAAGCAGTCACGGTTCTCTGACACCTGGTGTGTGTCCTACAGTTCACCTTGCCTAGACTTGAAAACATTTCCCATACTGTCATATAAAGGCTCAATCCTCCCTAGGCCAGCCCCTATTCCTGTGCCAGTCCTCCGAGGGTCTCTGTGGCCCTTCCCATCCTGTTCAGTATTCACTAGAACCACACACAGCACACTACTGCCTCTTTACTGTGAAGGCTACAGCTCAGGGAGGTATGGTTGTAGACTTAGGCAGCAAACAAAAGGAAGTGACCCATGGATAGGGCTTGGTGTGGAAAAAGGCACTTTGGATGGACTGTTTGTTTTTGCTTTTTAAAAAGTATTTATTAAAAAAAAGTATTTATTTGCAAGCAGACAGAAGGAGGGAGGGAGGAAAGGAGGAGAGAGGGGGAATAAGCACACCAGGGCCTCTAGCCACTGCAAACAAACTCCAGATGCATGCACCACTTTGTGCATCTGCCTTACATGGGTACTGGGGAATTGAACTCAGGTCCTTAAGCACTGGAGGCAAGTGCCTTAACTACTGAGTCATCTCTCCAGCCTTGTTTTTGCTTTTTGAAACAGCATGTCACCTCCAGTCCAGGTTGACTGGATTGTGCCGTTTAGGCTACAAGTTCAGGCTGGCCTTGAATTTGTGACACACTAGAGCCTTTTAAATGCTGGGATTTGAGTGTGAGCCACCGTGTTCCCCTCTCTGCTGGGCTTTAACTTTAGTGGTGGTGATTGGTTCCTTGAAATCCAGAAAGGACTTGGTGTGGGGGGTACATTGGCCTCCCAGTGTGTCTCCCTCTCAGCCAGCTAGGGACCCTAGAGCCCAGGGCTAGGGAGATGGCTCAGTGGTTAAAGGTACTTGCTTGCAAAGTCTGCCAGCCCAGGTTCAATTCCCCAGCACCCATGTAAATGGCACCTGCATCTGGAGCATAACTTGTCTCTCCAGTGGGTGTGTTGGCCAGGTGTGCTGGTAAGGCCCTTCCAATTTGCTAATTTTCTTTCCCTTTTGATTTAGTACATGGGGTCCTGGGCCACAGAAAAAGTTAAAGGAAGAGTCATTGAAATCCTCTTCAGTTGGACAGTCTGGTTTCCAGAAGATATCAAAATCAGAGATGCTTATCAGATGCTGAAGAAACAAGGTTTGACTGCCAGCGTTCATGTCTTTGTGTGTGTGTGTGTCTGTGTGTGTCTGTGTGTGTTGGGGCGGGAAGGGTTTCAGGTAGGGTCTGGCTCTAGCCCAGGCTGACTTGGAATTCACTGTGTAGTCTTAGGCTGGCCTCGAACTCATAGCAATCCTCCTAACTCTGCCTCCTGAGTACTGGGATTAAAGGTGTACACCACCACACCTGGCCCATTGCCTCCCTTCTTTGCTACAGAGACAGTAGCCTTGTTCATGTCTGGGTTGAGGAAGATGAGACTTTTAAAGACTTCCTCCCTTTTTGTGACAGGGTTTTATGTATTTCAGACTGGCTTCAACCTGACACATAGCTGAGGATGGTCATGAACTTGCTATACTTATCTTGGTGAAAATGAGGAGAAGTAATGGCCTAGAACTTCTGATGCTCCTGCCTCTACCTCCAGAGTGCTGGTATCATGGCCTGTGTGCCACCATACTCTCATGCAGTGCTGGGGATTGAGCGTCGCCCTCACGCATCCCCTCCGTCAGCTGAGATACATCCCCAGTCAAGATCTCACC
This sequence comes from Zapus hudsonius, assembly GCA_004024765.1. Classification (NCBI taxonomy): domain Eukaryota; kingdom Metazoa; phylum Chordata; class Mammalia; order Rodentia; family Dipodidae; genus Zapus; species Zapus hudsonius. The sequence continues at coordinate 20,234 of PVHP010019392.1, forward strand.
CCTTGTTGTATTTTATTTTATTTATTTACTTTTTTTTTTTTTTTTTTTGAGGCAGGGTCTCACTCTAGCCCAGGCTGACCTATAACTCACGGTAGCTCTAGGTTATCCTTGAACTCAGGGCAACCCTTCTACTTCAACCTCCTGAGTGCTGGAATTATAGGCGTGTGCCACTATGCCCAAGTCCCCCTTTTTTGAGAGAAAAGTCTCAGGAATTTTCTGTGGTATGATCCACACCTGTTCGAGGTTGGCAGAGTTCTTCCTGTCTAGATCCATTCCTCTGGTAGGTGTGGAGTGGAAGCCTTTGGTACCCTTTGGAGGTCAGCTTTAAACTTCTGCTCAACACATCCATTTTGTAAGTGAAGAAGGTGATAGCCTCAGAGGAGGGAACAAGTGTCTCTAGAGTTTTAGATTATCTTTCTTCGTATCAGCTTTAGCAGGAGATCACAGTTGTAGTTAATCTTTTTAATTTTTTCCGTTTTTGCCATTCTTATACATATCCCCCAGTTACCTTTTCTCCCACCTCCCATCAACACCCGTCTTCCCAGCTAATCCATCTTACTTTCAAGCCTGTTGGTTACACGCCGAGTCACTTGCATGATCGTGGGTAGAAGGTTTTCACTGTGGAGTGGGCAACTTCCCACTTCCCACCACCCCACGAACCTAACTTCCCTCTCCCAGTGACTCTTGGCTGCCATTAGCTCCCCTGGGAGGTCTGAGGTCTCACACGAAGTATGGAACGCTGTCAAAGGTCATCCCCTCTGTATTGTTCCAGTTTAAGTATGTGTTGCCAGAACAAGCACAGCCCCTTTCCCTATCTTTCCCTCCTTTCTTTCTACCTCTTTTTCCCTCCTTTCCTCCTCCTCCTCCTCTCTCTCTCTTTTTCTTTCATCCTCTCTCTCTCTCTCTCTCTCTCTCTCTCTCTCTCTCTCTCTCTCTCTTTCGAACAGGGTCTCCCTTTACAGCTCAGGCTGGCCTTGAACTTGTGACTTGTGACTCTCCTGCCTCAGCCTCCAGGTGTTGGGTTATGCTCTGTAACTGGCTTCTTGTTGCCTCCTGCTGCTACTTGGAGACGCTCTCTTTTCTTAATTTCAGGTTGCTTGTTGTCCTGTGAGCTCAGCTCAGTTAAAGTGCAGGTTGCCCAGTGTTTGAGTGTGGTTATCATGGAACCACCTTTGTGTCTGTCTGGAAGCTGAGGATCTGGATTCCTTTCTTGTGGGACTCTTAGGAAGCAAGAACTGGATTCTGAAAGAACTGTTTTCAAATTGCACCAGAGACCTTGTAATATCAGGGCTCTGGGAGGTTATATAGCTTCATAAGATGGTTATTATTTGACAACAGAAGGGTCCCAGAGCAGAGACCTGAGGACCAGTTCTACTCTGATGCCCTCATTTTGTGGTAGCTTCTTAGATGCCTGAGATGATACAGAAGCCCCAATTATACCCTGTGTGTATCCTTTTTTCAAGTCCTAGAGGTGTGGGGCTGGGTTTCCCTGCTGAGTGGTTAAAGGTACTTGCTCAGCAAGCCTGCTTTTGTAGTCAGTTTCTTGTTGCTGCACAGAAAAGAACCTGACCAAATCGGCTTGTGGAGGAATGGGTTTATTTTGGCTTATAGACTTGAGGGGGAGGCTCCATTGTGACAGGGAAAACGATGGCATGAACAGAGGGGTGGACATCACATCTTCTACAGCACTACAAACAATGGCAGGAAGGCGTGCCAAAAACTGGCAAGGGGAAGCCGACTATAACCCCCATTAACCCGCTCCAACAACACACCTCCAACAAGGTTCCAATTCCAAAACTGCTATTAGCCTGGGGATCAAGCATTCGGAACACATTAAGTTTATGGGGAACATTTGACTCAAACCAGTATGCCTATTGACTCAAGTTTGATCCCCAGCACTCACGTAAAGCCTGACACAAAAGAGTGCACGCATCTCTAATCCCAACATGCCTATGGCAGTGGGAGGCGGAGCCAGGAATCCTGAGGCTAGTCTGGCTTTCAAGTAGTAACAAGAAGAGAGAGAGGGGCTCTGTCACAAGACAAGGTGGAAAGAGAGGAACAATCCCCTGAGATTGTCTTCTGACCTCTGCACACATCTAACACTCTCTCTCTCTCTCTCTCTCTCTCTCTCTCTCTCTCTCTCTCTCACACACACACACACACACACACACACACACACACAGAAATCCTAAAGGCATTTTGTTTTCAGTAGGGGATGCTTAATAAGTTAGGTAAACCGGGCTGGAGAGATGGCTCAGCGGTTAAGGCGCTTGCCTCTGGTGCCTAATTCCCCAGTTCAATTTCCCAGTATCCATATATGTCAGACCCACAAGGTGGTGGCCCTGGTGCTCTCTCTCCTTCTTTCTCTCTCTCTCTCTCTCTCTCTCTCTCTCTCTCTCTCTCTCTCTCTCTCTCTCTCTCTCTCTCTCTCTCTTTCTCCCCCCTCCCTCCCTCCCTCCTTCGCTCTCTCTCTGTATTTCTCTGCTTGAAAATGAATAAATAAAATATTTAAAAAAAATAAGTTAGGTAAACCCTCTACTAGCAAGTTACATCTCCAGCCCCTGGGTGTGTGTGTGTGTGTGTTTTTAAATATTTTATTTATTATTTGAGGGAGGGAGGGAGAGAGAGAGAGAGAGAGAGAGAGAGAGAGAGAGAGAGAGAGAGAGAGAGAGAGAGAGGCAGACAGAGAATATGGGCGCACCAGGGCCTCCAAGCCACTGCAAATGAACTCCAGACACATGCGCCCTCTTGTGCATCTGGCTGTATATGGGCACTGGGGAATCAAACTCTGGTCCTTCTGCATTGCAGGCAAATGCCTTAGCCGCTAAGCCATCTCTTCAGCCCTGTTGATATTTTCCAAGTGGAGTTGTTACCAGGGAATCAGGATCTCTTTTTTTGGTTTAAAAATGAACTCAAAAGGAAACTTGAGGACAATTTTATTGGAGTTTGAGAGAAAAAAACAACAGGGCAGCCAAGCTATCAATCTAAGTTGTAAATCTAAGATGAGAGGAAGAGAGAAAGCTATGCTTTCTGAGTTAGCCTACAAGTGCCCAACTATCTGCATGACAGGATATTGAAACTGGAATTTTAAGGTTCCTTGACAATGCATAAATATATGCCAGTGTACCAGTAGGTTATGAGAATTTCGTGGTGTCCCTGGATTCTTGTGTTATGAATTCAAAGAATTAAAATTCATAGACCAAGCTGGGCGTGGTGGCGCACACCTTTAATCTCAGCACTTCTGAGGCAGAGGTAGGAGGATCACCATGAGTTCAAGGCCACCCTGAGACTACATAGTGAATTCCAGGTCAGCCTGGGCTAGAGTGAGACCCTACCTCAAAAAACCAATAAATAAATAAATAAAATAAAATCCCTAGACCAGAGGGTAAAGTTTAGAGAAACTTAGATTAAGAGAAGAAAAGAGGAGAGATTGTGATTGTTGTCACTTTTAGGTTCTGAATGGGAGCTGAGCTAACTAACCAGCCATGAGGCCAAGTTTAGGGGCTGAGTTTAACCAACCACATCAGGTTTTAGTTAATCCTTCCAGAAATATTAATTCTAGGAAAGGAGAACTTCCTAGGGAGAGACACAGGTTGTTTATGGAAAAACAGATCTATGTAACTCCTTTAAGCAAGAGATAAGGAGAATCCAGATCTTTCCCTGATTTCTAGCTGGCTATTCCCTGCTTTTACTTTCAGGGGTATAGTCACCCTAAACTGCCTCTGTGTCAGGTTACCAGGTACCCCCATTCTTGTCTTAACCTTGTAAATTGCACCTTTTAGGTATCATAAAGCAAGACCCTAAGCTGCCAGTGGATAAAATCTTACCTCCGCCTTCCCCCTGGCCCAAGAGCTCCATCTTTGATGCTGATGAAGAAAAATCAAAGGTAAGTAAATGCTCCTTGAGGGGTGTGAGGAGGTGGAGCAACCATTCTCTTAGACATGAGGTAGGGGACAGTCTGGGTGTGTCCATGGAGGGGCCACATAATAAATGCCATCTGTTACCTGTACAAGTGTTCCTGGGAACGTTTCCAGAGGAACACCCAAGTGGAGTGTGGGGTTTTTGGCACTGGTTCATTATGGTTGTGGAACTGGGAGAGAGTGGTAGGTAGCAAAGACTCCTGCGTTCCCCTGGAGCCTTTTTAGTGCTGATAAGCCTTGACCTTGCCATTGTTCTTCCCTGAGACCTCCTGGGATCGGATACCCTTAGACATCTGTAATCCTAGGGCAAGACCCAGAGAGAAGTGGGGGAGAGAGGGGAGGAAGAGAAGGAAGAGTGCTGGCTCTAGGGCCTTTGGCTAGGCACCAGCTCATTAGCAGTAGTGGTGACAGTCTGTGCTTTGTGCTACCTGCAGAATCGGGAAGGCTCTGTTCTTGTACCCACGTCTGTTTGGGAGACTCTGCTGCCCATCTGCCCCATTTCAGCGTACCCTTTTGTTTCGTTTTACCTCATGTAGCCCAGGCTGGCCTCAAATTCAATATGTAGCTGAGGCTGGTCCTTGAACTCCTGGTCCTCCTGCCTACACCTTCCAGGTGCTGGAATTACAGGCCTGTGCCACCATACTTGGCTTGCATACGCTATCTTTGGCTCTGGATGCTGAGCACCCTGGTCAGAGTTGGCAGAGGAGCAGGAATGGTCTAGGGTTTGTGCTGCCCTTCTGGGTGGCTCCTCCTGCTGGTGCCTTATATTTGCAGCATGTGGAGGGAGCTGGGAGAGATGGCAGCATGGTGTTGAGGGAAACTGCTCCTTTGGGGAGAAGAGAATACATGTCTTCACCCCAAAATGGGCTCAGATGGTGGACCAAGGTATGATTACACAAGTACCAGTTTACTCCAACTCTAGTTCCCTGAACAAATGAGTTTATTGTTGGTCACTTACAGAGCATGGAGAGGGGTTGTTTATAGCAACATGGAGCCCCCAAAGCAGCCACTTTGATGGGGCTCCCTGTGTCAAGATCACTCCTGGATGCTTCTCCCTCAGGGCTTGCTTACGCAACATGGGGACCCCAAAGCAGCACTTTAGTGGGGCTTACTATGTTGGGAATACCCCCACAGATGCTCCTTGCTCAACCTCTGGGTAAGGGCTTACTTACAGAGCATGGAGACCCCAAAGAAACAACCTCGATGGAACTCTCGGTTCCTTGATCTGTCTCCCCTGAGGTCACAAGACCTCATGCATTTATTGTATGTAGCTGGGGGTGGGGGTCTGGTGACTCTCCCCAAGCCTTCTCTTGTGAGTTGATCCAGCTGTTAAACCCCCCCCCCCCAGGTAGGGTCTTGCTGTAGCCCAGGCTGACGTGGAATTCACTATGTAGTCTCAGGGTGGCCTTGAACTCACGGCGATCCTCCTACCTCTGCCTCCCGAGTGCTGGACTAAAGGTATGCACCACTGCACACTGCCCGGCTGCTTTTGATAAAGCTGGAAATAGTAGTTTACACCTTTGAATGTGGAGGAAGTTTGCCTTACAGCACATGGCTTCAAAGAAAGGTGGAAGCAGTCCTCCCTCATCTGTCTGTATTGCCTACTTTTCCCATTGCTGACAGAAGCAACTTAAGGAAGGAAAGGTTTATTTTGGCTTGCAGTGTGAAGGTGTGTCCATCCTGTGAAGGGGGTGGTGGTGGAAGTGTGCCACGGCTGGTCACATTGTGTCTGTGGTCAAGAAGGAGGAGCTGAGGGCTGGAGAGATGGCTCAGCGGTTAAGGCACTTGCCTCCAGTGCCCAAGGCCCCCGGTTCAATTCCCCAGGACCCACATAAGCCAGACCCACAAGGTGGTGGCCCTGGTGCATTCTCTTTCTTTCTCTCTGCTTGAAAATGAATAAATAAAATATTAAAAAAAAAAAAAAGGAGGAGGAGGAGCTGAATGCTGGTGCTCCTCTGGCTTTCTCCTTCCCTCTGTTTTTTCAGTCGGGGACTACAGGTACCTGCCTACAGTCAGGGTGGGTTTTCCCTCCATCCTTAAACCTCTCTAGAAACATCCAGAGGTGGTTCCAAATCTGGTCAAGTTGACAGTGAAGAGAACCTGCACCCCATTCAGTTCATATTGAGGGACTCCAGGCATCCGGCTAGGCTTTGGTGTTAGGTGAGAAGCAGAATTGCCAAAGCCTGTCTGTCCTATTAGAGCACGAGTGGTCCTGGCTCTCCTCAGTATTCTTTTTTTTTTTTTTTTAAATATTTTATTTATTTATTTGACAGAGAGAGAGAGAGAGAGAGGCAGACAGAGAGACACAGAGAGAATGGGCACGACAGGGCCTCCAGCCACTGCAAATGAACTCCAGACACATGCGCCCTCTTGTGCGTCTGGCTTTACATGGGCACTGGGGAATCGAACTCAGGTCCTTCTGCATTGCAGGCAAACGCCTTAACGGCTAAGCCATCTCTTCAGCCCTCCTCAGTATTCTTGAGTCTTATTTATTGATTGAATATTGCATTGTGGGGATGAAACTCACGGTACTGTGTATGCTAGACAAGCATTTTATATCTGAGATACCCTCCCAGCTCCACTCATTTGTTGGGGGGTAGGGAGTTTCAAGGTAGGGTCTGGCTCTAGATCAGGCTGACCTAGAATTCACTATGTAGTCTCAGGGTGGCCTCGAACTCACAGATCCTCCTACCTCTGCCTCCCGAGTGCTGGGATTAAAGGCATGCACTACCACGCCTGGCTTCCACTCACCTTTAAAAAATATTTTTTTTCATAGTTAACTGAATTTTTCATTTTATTTAGTTGTGACTAAAATAGAGGAGTCACAGTTTTATCCAATGTATCAGTGGTATCAACTGCAAAAGTAATGTTTTGCCTATCCTGTTTAAAAAATATATTTATTTATTTATTTGAGAGAGAGTTGAGAGAAAGAGGCAGACAGCAAAAGAGTGAATATGGGTGTACCAAGGCCTCCAGCTGCTGCAAATGAACTCCAGACACATGCCACTTTGTGCATCTGGCTCTTCGTGGGAACTGGGGAATTGAACCCCGGGCCGTCAGACTTTACAAGCAAGCACCTTTAACCACTGAGCCATCTCTCTAGACCCCCCCACCCCCCAACCCCGCTCTTGTTCCTGAGTCAGATAATTCTCTGCTGTGGAGCTATCTGCACACTGAAGACTTTTCCAGCATCCCTGGTCTTTACCCACCAGATGCTGGTAATACACCTCTTCTTCAGGATTGGCATCCGAAAATGTCTCCAACTGCCAAATGTTCCCTAGTGGATATTGTGCTTCCATGTCTCACTCCACGAGATACCCGTCAGTCTTTAGCCATAGTCCCAGGACCCACATCACTGTCACTGTGGGGTTTGGTGAGGAAATGAATGCAGAGTGTGTGGATTGTCAGTAATATTAATCCTTCCATCACTGGGCTGGAAGGACTCCAGCTTCACCCGCTCTTCTCATTCCCTCTGCAGCTTCTGACCAGACTTCTGAAGAGCAACCACCCTGAGGATCTTCAGGCTGCAAACCGACTGATCAAGAACTTGGTCAAAGAGGTAGGCGTTTCTTCAGTTGGCTCTGCAGAGCCAACATTTGAATTGGGCTGATGGATGCGGTACAGATGTGTTTAAGGGTGTGGAGGAACAAACAGCCTGCTGAGAGAATCTCATCCTGAATTGGGACAACAAGATGGAGAATAGTAGTTCCCCAGTTCCTTTTTTCCATGGGCACAAAGCATTGGGGGAAACTTCTGTCCCAGTGACAGATGTTGGTGTGGACAGAGTATACATTTGGGTCACCAGGCCCCCACACTGCATCACCGCCCCCAGGAATTCTGGGCAAACATCCCCATTCTTGTAGTGTTTAAACTTCCAATGTGCAGTGCCCTTTCCTGCCCCGTGTTTTGGAGTCACCCAGGCTCCTCCCCTCACTTGTGTCTTTTTTTCCAAAGGAACAAGAAAAGTCCGAGAAGGTGTCCAAGAGAGTGAGTGCAGTGGAGGAAGTTCGAAGCCACGTGAAGGTGCTGCAGGAGATGCTGAGCATGTACCGCAGGCCAGGCCAGGCCCCGCCTGACCAGGAGGCCCTACAGGTAAGCCTCTGGGGGGGCCTGACACCACACCCCTCGTTGAAAGTGTGACCTTGACTTGCTTGCATCCATAATGCCATTGTAGGATGTGGCTCTCATCCTCAGATGTTCTTACACTCCTTTGTCATCCCCTCTTCTCCTTCCTGACCCCTGATCTCTGACCCCATCATTCCCAAGCAGACTCAGATCTATCATCTGTTCCATTCACCTCTTATTGGATAAATAGAATTATCCAATGTCTCCCGGTAGAAGATGTTTCGTATTCTTTCATGTGCTTACTGACCACTTAGGAGGTTCTGCAGAAAAATGTGTGCTGCAATCCTTTGCCCCTGCTTTAAATGGGTTTTGATTTTTGAGGGAGATTCTCACTCTAGCCCAGGCTGGCCTCAAACTCAGTGATCTTCCTACCTCTGCCTCCCGAGTGCTGGGATCAAAGGCAGGCACCACCATGCCTGGCATACGTGTTTTTCATTTATGCTCCTCATCAGTTTACTTGTAGCCAATGCTGTCTTTCCATTGCTTTCATAGCATCATATGAGGTATAGAAAATTTTAATTTCAATGAAGTTCATTTTGTATATTTATTTTTGTTGCTGTGCCTTTGTTGTCCTGTAGAGGAGGCCACCAGCTGGCAGTCAGGAGCAGCAGTGGGGCCTGGCATGCTGGCTCCTAGTCTCTCCTGAGCTCTGCTTCCCCCTCCCCCTACAGGTGACCTTAGCCTTCTCTGCATTCCAGCTTTCTCTGGTTTCTCCTCACAGGACAGATGGCCTTCTGTTTGCCTGTCCTTCCATGTCACAAGATTGGCAGGAACAGCCTAGAATCTTTCCCAACTCCAAATTCCAAAGGGAAAACTCAATATAGTTAGCTTGGTTCATGTATGTCACTGACTGGCACTGCCCTTCTCTTCACAGGGGACAGGACTCAGGGGGCTGCTGGGCTCCAGCCAGAGTTATCTTCCCTGGTGAGGCTGTACCTGTGTCCCTTAGTAAGGCCATTCCCTCCTAGTAAGGCTCAGGAGAGAGGGGGCCTCAGACAGGGAGGACTGGCAGATGAAGTTAGTTAATGGTGAGCAGGAAGCTTCTGAGCCATCCAGAACTCTCCTTTCTAGAGTGAGGAAAATGGACTTCCCAGATGGCATTGAGGGGAGTGACAGGGGAGCCGGAAGCACTGGGGGGCCCAGTGAAGAGCATCCCAGGAGCGTCATGAAGGGGTTGAGCCATCAGAAGAGTTGGGACAGGAAGTGCTGAGGTCAGTGGCAAAGCAGGGAAGTTGTTCCATTGTTCCAGCTGTTGGGCATTGTCCAGTCCTGTGCCAGAAGGTCCAGAGTTAGAATTTAAGCCATGTACCTGGAAGCTTTGGGGGATCTTGAAAGAATCACATTGAATAGCCAACTTTTTCTTTCCTTTTTTTTTTCCTTTTCTTTTTCTCTCTCTTTTTTTCAAGGTAGGGTCTGGCTCTTAGCCCAGGCTGACCTAGAATTTACTATGTAGTCTCAGGGTGGCCTCTAACTCACTGCTCTGTGAGATCCTTCTACCTCTGCCTCCCTAGTGCTGGGATTAAATGTGTGCATCACCATGTCTGTCTGCCTGCCTGCCTGCCTGCCTGCCTTCCTTCTTTCTTTTTCTTAGGCAGGGTCTTCCTGTAGCTCAGACTGCCCTGGACCCCTCACTGTGTTTTCCAGGCAGGCTTCAAAGTCATGGTGATCCTTATATCCTGCATCTATATCACACCTATAGTCTCAGGATTATAGACGTTAGCTACCATGCTGCCTGCTTTCTTTCTTTCTTTCTTTCTTTCTTTCTTTCTTTCTTTCTTTCTTTCTTTCTTTCTTTCTTTCTTTCTTTCTTTCTTTCTTTCTTCTTTCTTTCTTTCTTTCTTTCTTTCTTTCTTTCTTTCTTTCTTTTCTTTTCTTTTCTTTTCTTTTCCTTCCTTCTTCTTCTCCTTCCTTCTCTTCCTCCTCCTCCTCCTTCTTCTTTTTTCTTTTTTTCTTTTTTCTTTTATGAGGTACAGTCTTACTCTAGTCCAGACTAACCTTCAATTCACTATGGAATCAAGGTGACCTTCAGCTTCTGGTGATAATCCTGCCTCCACTTCCTCAGTACTGAGATTACAGGCATGTGCCAACATACTGGCTTTTTCTTTTTTTGAGACAACTTCTCATGTAGCCCAGGCTGGCTTCAAACTCAATCTGTAGCTGAGGATGACCTTGAACTCCTGATCCTACATAGTGCCTTCACCTCCCAAGGGCTGGGATTGGGCAGGAATATAGCTCAGTCAGTAAAGTACTTGCCTTCCGAGTGCTGGGATTACAGGCATGTGACACCATGTCTGGTTAGCCTAAACATTTTCTGAACCTAACTAACTGCTGTGTTGCTCAGACCTGTAGTCATAAATCTGGAACAGCTTGAGGAAGCCTCCTGCAGTCCTGGAGCCTGTGTATGAACCAGGCTCTCTTTTCCCAGGTTGTGTATGAAAGGTGTGAGAAGCTTCGACCCACCCTATTTCGGCTGGCAAGCGACACCACGGATGATGACGATGCCCTAGGTAACAACTCCCTCTCTCTTTCTCCCTCCCCTCCCCTCCCTCTCTACCTTTGGGAGTACCCCACATGCAAAGCAGGTGAGCTCCTTCCTGCTGTGTCCTGACAGATTAGGCTTTGGGTTCTGCTGTGATTAGGTTGGGAAGAGTATGACCTGAGTGACCTAGACCTGACTTGTACAAGAATCTAGGCTTGAACAAGATAAACAGAAAGCCTAGAGAGGGGTCAAAGGTATAACAGATTCAGTGTGTGTCCTCCCTCAGAAGACCCTCTTTCATCTTTTACTTGTTTTCTTAAATGGAAAACAGGTCCGTTGTTAAAGATCTCTGAATTTCAGTTTTGCCAATTGCATCCTCCTGAGATTACAGGCACGTGGTACCATAGAGAAGGAGAAAAAGCCTGTGGTGGAATTTCTTACAGTTGTCAGTTAAATCAGGAGCTTGGTTCAGTTCTGGTAAAGACTGGGGAATAAGAACATGTTGAAGCCAGATTTGGTAGCACATGCCTATAATCCCTGGGAGGCTGAGGCAGGAGGAGTTGAAGTTTAAGTCCAGCCTGGCCTACTTACCAGGGCCAGGACTTATAACCCTGTCTCAGAAACCAAACCAAACCAGTTTGTTATCACTGTCACGTGTTGAAGAAGCCCATGCTGTCAGGTTGCCTACTGTTTGTGATGTAGGATCTAATTTACACATACATACATACATGTATATATTTTTTATTTTTATTTTTTTAAAATATTTTATTTATTCATTTCAAGCAGAGAGAGAGAGAGAGAGAGAGAGAGAGAGAGAGAGAGAGAGAGAGAGAGAGAGAGCGCACACCAGGGCTATCACCTTGTGGGGCGCACCAGGGCTATCACCTTGTGGGTCTGGCTTATGTGGGTACTGGGGAATTGAACCCGGGGCCTTAGGCACTGGATGCAAGTGCCTTAACCGCTGAGCCATCTCTCCAGCCCCATACATGTATATTTAACTTTAATTAATTGGTTTTATTTTGGGTGTGTGTGGTGTATGCACATGTGTGTGCATCGAGCAGGAATGTCCTCCATTGCTCTTCTGCTTTATTTTCTCTAGACAGTCTCTCATTGAACTTGGAGACTGCCTGACTAGCAAGCTCTAGCAAGTCTTCTG
>PVHP010019393.1:0-31742 GCA_004024765.1 Zapus hudsonius
ACACACACACACACACACACACACACATAAGTAAATAGCATTAGTATCTCATGAAAACTAAGGACCTCAAATGGACCCTAGAATCCTGTAATTAATGAACAGAAATTGATGTTTAGAAATTTAGTTTCATAACAAGGCAAAGGTAAGTTTTATTGTGCTAGAATTGTTTTAACAGGTTGGACTTGGAAAATATGTTAACAGGGTCATTTTGTCCATTCAATCTTTAATATTAAATTCCATTCTTTTTTTGTGCATTTGGGCAACCATATCTATTGGTTCCCATGCTAGACTGCATATGCAAAAATAAATGAGAAAATTAATTTTATCCCATGCGTAATCTGAATTTTCTAGAGAGGACCATTAAATAAATAAAATAAGAGAAATGAGAGAAAGCAGAGCAGGTTACATTGGTGACATCCAGCCAGTATTTATGTGCAATTTTAAAGTGAAGAAAATCTTAAAGAACTTCAGGGGAACAGGATGGGTAAAGAATGAAGGCTTGCTGATGAACTGGAATAGTGTTAGAATAGAGAATGGATGCTCATCCAGGTTTCATTGGTCGCTTTGGAAGGCATTTGTCAGTTTGGGAATGCTTTTGATGGTTAAAAGTGAGGGGTACAAATGCCATCTACCAAGCATACTTAGAAGAGACTCCTTCCCCACAGAGGTTATCTGACTCAAACTGTTAATAAATCCAAGGATTGGAAACATTGAGATATAATAGTATTAGGGAGCCAGGCTAGGTGGCTCATGGCAGCCGTCACAGCTTGCTGAAGACTGAGGAACTAGGGTTATCAGTGGTTCAAGGCCAGGTTCATGTTTACAGTGAGTCCAGGCTAACTCTGTCTACAAAAAAAGTGACACTGTTTTAAAAACACCAAAAATCAAATGCAATAATAATAATAATAATAATGATGATGATGATGATGATGATGATGATTTACTACTAATAATAATCATAATATTATAAAAAGAAGCACATGAAGAATGTGATACAGGGAGAAAACCTGATTTGTGCCTGTTGTGCATTGTGGAAATAGGGAGAGGCTGGAGCAAGGGAACTCATTCATATCACAGAAACAAAGAGCTTGAAATTTTGGCATCATAAGGAAAGGACTGTGCTTGGGATCGTGTAGTAGGTTCTGCACAGCCGCTGAACCTTAACATTAGAGTGCACCTTTAGTTCTTCAACCTTAAAATTCAGTGTAAAATTAGCAGACACATAAGCAGTTCAATGGGATGGTCTCTTTTTCTTAAAATATAAAGACATGAAATGATAATAATCTATACCTTATTTTTGTAAAAAAGGACAACAAACAATGGAGCTGTGCATGTGCGTGTATGGTGCTTACTTGATTTCAGTCTAGCAGAAATAATGTCAGCTGTCACATCTCTGATGGCATCTTCTACTTCCCGCTATGCCACCTTAGAAGGTATCAAGCCTTCATAAGGAAATGGTAATGTAGATAATGTTTTAGCATACAAAATGGAATAGCATAGAATCTATGAAAAAGGCAAATGTACTTAAAATGTGACAAGTGCATGGGATACTGCTATTTGGTTTTTTCATTGAGTGCCTTATGAAATGCTTGTTAAGTACAGATTGAATATCTGTTACTATGAATGAATGAATGAATGAATGAATGAACAAAGAAGAGAGAAAGAGAGAGAGAGAGGTGAGGAATATAGCCAAGGAGAAAAAGAAATGAATGAGGAAAGAAGAGAAAAAGAGGAAGGAAACAGAACATTCATGAGTGTTAAAAACTCAAAATTATGCACTGCAATAATCATAACTTTTCATTGTAAAGGCACTGGTGAATTCAAGAAATCTATAAGCATACTAGACATGGATAAACTCTACTATGGAGAGTGTATATTGTAAGTTTGTTGGAGGTGAGCCAGGGTAAAATCCTAATTGGTAACTTCATAACTGATGTTGGCAATTTGAGCATTAGAAATATTGTTTGCATAATTAAGATTATATAAAATATGACAATAAAAATAATTTTCACTGCTTACTGCTTTTTGGAATAGATTATATTGACTAAGTCATGAATATATTGAATTTCCATTAATTGAAATTGTGTATATGAGAGAGAGAAAGAGAGAGAGAGAGAAGGAAAGAGAGAGAGGGAAAGAGAGAAAGTGAGAGTAAAGAAAAAGATAGAAATCCAGCCTGAGGAAGTAATAGGGAGTAACTTGTTTTTTTTTCTGATACCAAGAACAATATATGAGCACATTGTTGATATGCCTATGTATGCATATGCAAATATATGTAAATACACACAAATATAAACACACACCTTTAGGTTTGGAGGTTATAGCACAGTGAAAAAAAATCTTGCTAAACATCGTAAAACACTGGTCTCAATATCTAACTTTAAAAAGTTATTACCTAATTAGATGCTTTTACTTTGTCTATTTAATTCCTAAGTCTTCTAAAATAGAAGATTCTAAGGCATTTTTGTCCTCATACCATGTGAAGGCATGAACTTATCCTACCTTCCTAATTGGGAAAATATTGATAATTTATATAACATTTTAGGTATTTATAATTTTGTATATTAATTTCAGGTTTATAAACAAAAGCTATGGAGAGCATGTTGGGTGCCCAGAGAGTCAGTCACGGATCTCTGGCTCCCTGCGATCCTGTCTCACAGGCCAGCAGGAGACAGGCTTCATGGAGAAAGGTGAATGCGTACAGCCAGAGACTGGGTACAGCCATGGCTGGGAGAAGTGTCCAAACAGATCTCAAAACTTTACTTCAGTATTCAACCTTATATACAATCCAAGGCTGCATTGTAACAAAAGGGGGCTCAGCAGGCAGGAGTAAAACCCGTTAGCACTTATAAACAGGATTTAGGGCTGTCAGCCATCCCCCTGTCTCCTGGGGGGCACAGGTGTGCTAGCAACAAAGGGCACAAGCCACCATGCTCTGGGCTCTCATCCGGGTGCATATTCTAAAACTTAGCTCACAGATATTCAGCCAGGCTGGGACATAACAGAACAGAAGGTGGATTTATGTTTTTTCATGCTATGTTTGCTTCCTGATCAAAAATATAAACAATAGCATCATTTTAATGTTTCAAATTTAATAATTCTTGTAAAGTTCTCCCAGGCAGGATTCTTACAGGGCTGTTGTTTGGCAGTGTAACCCCTGAGAGAATCTTGGAGAGAATGTTCAGCATCCTTCAGCGCATAGCCGGTGTTCTGTGGATTCTCCTCTTTCTTAGTGTCCCTTATCTTTTGAATAGGGATGGAAATTCCTTCTCTACTAAATACTGCATGGACAATAGAGTCCAAATTAATTGTTGAAAAAATTTAAGTTGAAATAAACACTGTATTACTAAATATCAAAACAAACTGTACTGTATCTGAGAGAAAATATTAATTTTTAAATGCTCTATAAAATGTTTAGTTTGTAGAAATGTGAGAATCTTAAATGACTGTCTTTTCAAAAATAGGGAAATTTTTCAGTATGGTTAGAAATTGTTTTTTTTTTATCTTTCTTTTTTTTATTGTCCGTAATGAGTTACATTGTTTAGTGGGCCAACCATGAGTTGTTATCCCCAATTCCCCGTTGCCCCCCTTCCCCATCCCCAGTCAGCTGGATATCCTCCTCCGTGGGCCGTCTGGATCTTTGTGGTAGGGGATAGCTCATTCTTCAGCTGGGCTCTCCTGACCCAAGTGTGTTGTTACTGAGGGTTGCCAAGTCTCTGATAGTCTCCCCCACCATGGCTCTCACAATCTTTCTGCCTCCTCTTCTGCTCAGTTCCCTGAGTCATGGTGCTGATAGAATTAGTTTTTCAAAGTGAATCTTTAATATTAAAGGAAGAATGCTGCTAGTGAGGAACTTAAGATAGGGAAAAAGGAATTTGGGTATCAAAGCATTTTTTCTTTCTTCAGAATTCTTAAAATTTACTCAGTGGCTATTACTAATGCATTTTGTATTTATCTAATGCATTTCTGCTTCCATATATTTCCAAAAATAAATTATTCACATAAATCCTAATTTTAAATCCTGTCCTTCCTACAGTTACTAATTTGGGTTGGTAGGTTCACATTAGTGTTCCTCTTTTCCACTATGGAATTTACTAATGGAAGAGATAATTCCATTGGCTATTTTCCTCTAGTTTTCCTTGTCTTACACTATCTATAGTGAGTCAAGGCTTAGAAGTAATTTTGCCTTTTCTATATCAAAAACATTAACAAATGCAGTTTGATTCACTTACAAATTATATGAGAGAAGCCATGAAATTTTCCTAACCTTTTCTGTAGCTCAATAAATCACAAACAGACAAGAAATTTAAGCACTCTTTCAGTGAAAAATCAGCAGACAGATGTAGCACACATTCCCTACAAAATAATTCAGAACCTGTTTCAATTTATCAAATGCCTACTTTATCTGTCAAAACAATGTCCTTTCTCAAATAAAGGGCATTGTTTCTGTAGCAAGGGAAAGGTTCTGACGTATTGTTATCTACAAACGGATGGGAGAATAAT
Organism: Zapus hudsonius; assembly: GCA_004024765.1. Lineage (NCBI taxonomy): Eukaryota > Metazoa > Chordata > Mammalia > Rodentia > Dipodidae > Zapus > Zapus hudsonius. The sequence continues at coordinate 4,504 of PVHP010019393.1, forward strand.
GGAACAACAGGCTGTGTTTCAAACTAAAAGATCAAAGGCCAGGATGCATTACAAATCTTGTTAAAATAAATGAGGGTAAGAGCATAATTCCAATAAAGACTTTTATAGTCTTAAACAATCTCTCACTCTTTTGAAAAGAGATCTTTAAAATGAATCTTAAGTCTACCTCTAACACCAAAAGGTTTTTCTGCTTCTCTCAAAATTCAACATTCTCAGAAATAGAGATTTGTAAAGTGCTTGTTCATGGGAGAGACCAGGGTCTTTCTTACCTGCTAACATCGCAGATTTTTTCTAGCACTGATAATCTTTCTGATCTTTATTTTTCCCTGCATGTTGTCTTCAAGAAGAATTATGTCTTAGTATTATATTCTAATAGAAACATTGTTTTGTGAAAATAACCAAATATATATTTGTAAAATCAATTATTAATGATCTGTCTTACTATAAATGATTTTCACACACTTTCTAAAATTGTGAATCTTTTCAAATTTAAGACAAGCTATTCTTTGTTAAGCAATATCAAAACAATTATGCAATTTTTACCAATACTGAGCCTTAAAGATGTGTTTTATCTGTACACAATCAGTTAATTTTATTTCTAGCCAAGGTCATGTTCACACATTTGTTTTAACCAAAAACATGTCAGATATTTAGGATGATTCTTGCAGACTAGTTGATCTGTAATTGAAATGTGACAATGTAGTCTGATGTATTTGTCTTCTCTATGATTGGGGGTTCTCTCCTCTTCCTTAATCTAGCTATTTGTTTAGTTTAGTTATGATCATTTTTTGTTGGTTTTTTAAGGTAGGGTCTCACATTAGCTCAGGCAGATCTGGAATTGACTATGTAATCTCGGAATGACCTCAAACTCAAGAAGATCCTTCTACCTGTGCCTCCCTAGTTCTGGGATTAAAGGCATGGACCATGACCATTTGGCCTATATCATAATTGGAGTCTAATCTTAAAGCAATCTATACCATTGTTTCTCTGTAAAAAAATTCTGCATTAAGAAAAATCTTTAGACTTTAGGATGCAAAATGAATGAATGCATGATCATCAAATGATGAGAGAGGCATATGAAACCATAATTATTCACATGGACCTGTATTTGAAAAGGGTTTAATGTCATATTAACAAACATCAATTAGTTTAGGAGAATTCCTGGACATTCAAACCTTTTCTTTTATATAATATTACATTGATTGTGATGTTTGCTGGTATGATCAAATGTTGCTTCACCTCCTAAAACCTATTCATCTATATATAGCAATAAATGCCTCAATTGTACAAGGAATACTTATAACAAATGTTAATAAAGAAGTCCAAGAAGGTTGACTTTGAGCTACAAATTTTCTAGTAAGAATGCTCCCATATTCATTCAAACCCTGGCCAGAAGCAAATTTCCTTCAGCACGCTTTCTGTCCACAGATCTGCATAGCTTAAAATGGAAAATATTAATTAGTATCTCTTTGAGATATTCAGATTCGCCTTATTTGCCTACAAAATAATCAGCAAATCATGACATTGCAAACATGGTTTATTTTCTGTTATGTGTTGTTGATTCTACATGGCCTGAGAAATACAAAAATTACTAAGACTGCATCTTACCTTCAGATATACCACAAATCTATACTAAAAGAATTGCTTGAGTTTTTTTTTTTTTTATTTTTTGGTACAAATTACATTTAGTATCTCTCACTGAAAGTCACAAATTTAGGTGATTGAATTGAAAATTGGAGTTAGGACTTTAAAGTATGTTTTGAAAAGATTTATTACCTCACATATTTTTATTATTCAAGTCTTACTTTGTCCAAACCTAAATGAGCACATACACTTCTGGAAAGCTGTTAGTATTTTGTCGTGATTAAAGGGGCATTTGGGTGTATATTTGTACACGATAGTCACATGTATAATCTTTCCATCTGTCCATCCATCCAGTCATCCATTTTATGACAATCATAGTCTCCTATAGGGAGCAGAGGACATAGCTGAGTTGGTCAAAATCTTGCCTCAGAAGCATGAGCTCCTGAATTCAAACTTTGACCTTGTATAAAACGCTGGCAATGGTGGCACATGCGTGTAGTCTGAATGCTGGGGAGATGGGGACAGGTGCGACCCTTGAGCTCAGTGGCCCATGAGTCTAGCCCCATAGGTGAGCTATCAGGCCAATGAGAGAGCTTCTCTCAAAAAATGAATGGCATTCAAAGAGAGCAACACTCCAGGTTTGAGGCCACTAGACAAATGTGTGCACACACACATGCTTACCCTCACACATATGCACACACACAAAAACACATTTTAATATTTATGAAGCAGAAAGATTTCAGTTTAAAGTTCGCTTCCATTTCTTATGAGTCACATTACTTTAAACAAATCACAAATTTATCTATTCCTTATATCCCTCCTCAGTAAAAAGGAACTGGTGATGTTTATTTAAATGGGCTATTTCCAGAAATAAGTTTCCTTTACATCTTCTAATCTGTATTAGTTACTGTGATGGATAATCTTAATTTTTAATCTTGATTGGATCAGGAATCAAGTGGGAGACACATGTCTGATCACCTGAGTATGTTCCAAAGGCACATGAAAGTTATGTGAAGAAAGAATTGTGCCACACACAAACGACTTAATCCTCCTGTGACTCTGTCTTCTGCCTCTAGAAGCATCTTCCAGGTGATGTCCTGTGATCGATTGGCTAAGGAGATGAAAATTAGATCCTGGTTAGCACATGGTTCTACATTCTAAGCAGTCACCACCCCTAAATGGACAGTGCAGCATTATAGCCTCTTCTGGAACAACTGTGAGCCACAGTAGGGAAGTGAACCCTTTACAATGAGCTAAATGTCAGAAAGTGCACATGAGTGTCCATTTTCTCTGGAACATAAATGGCCATATGTGTGATTGTATGCTACAATGTTTATGAGGTGTAGTCAATGGTAATTCTGTATGGTCATGAACTTGGAAGGTGCATGATTATAACATTGTTGACAGCAAAATTTGGGGAAAATATACAGATAGATTTTTCCCAATGGACAAGGGATATAAAGTCATGTGTGATCCATGAAAATACTCATCAAAAGTAGTAAGATCCATTGTGGGCAAGAATATCCATAGTCATTGCCACCCTCAGCAACAACACACAAGGGAGAAAAGCTGGCTACCTATTGTGCAATTCATAACCGCCTAACCCATGGACTGATCCAGGGCTTTGGGGACAGGGAGGAGGGAAATAAGAGTACAACCACAAGATTTGCTCATACAATGTATCCAATTATAGATAATAAAGATGTTAAAAAAGGAATATTGAGATCTGGAGAGATGGATCAGCAGGTAAGAGTTTCTTATGCAAGCATGTGGACCTAAGGGAGGTTGAGAACACCTCCAAATTTAATTTCCCAGCACTTACACAAACAGCCTGGCATGACTATACAACTCCAGGCTTAAGGGAAGCTCTTACAGTTACTGTCTTGCTGCTGGGACAAGGACACATCAAAAAACAGTTGATGGGAGGAAAGATTCATTATTTATTATTATTATTATTTCTATTGTTACTAAACTGTCAAATAGAAGCTTCTTAATGATGAGGAAAGGATTTTAGAGCAGAGGCTGGGCATCTTGCAGCAACAGGTGTAAGAAACAGAATGTGAGCTGATCTCTGGCAAGGGAGGATCAGGGTGAAAGAACCCTAATTCTAAGTCCAGCTAAACAATTCCTTTACCAAGACTCCACTTCCAAAAGTGCCACCAGTTTATGACCAAGCTTTCAAGCCACATGAGTTTATAGGGGTCATCTGATTCAAAGCACCACAGAATTGAAAACTGGAGAACAATAGGGCTCTTAATAATAATAATCTCCAGAAACAATAAGAGACTTCCTAATTTTCAGCTTTGAAAACAGTTGCAAACACCATTTTCATTTTCAAATGAAAATTATTAAGATTATCAAAAATTTAAGATTTTCAAAAAAAGGTTGAGGACATTGTTTAAATTGAAGTTTTTAAAGAATACTGAAATTAATATTTACAAAGAATCTAGCAAGTATATTTTTGATGATTTTGTTAAATTGAGCATATTTCAGAATTTTAGTTATTCCCTAAATAGGTTTATCACTTAGTTTATTATCAAATTTCAACATAAAATATTGAAGAGCCTTTCAATATTTAAAAAATAATGTCATTAAGACATTTCTCTCAAAACTACAGTAAAACATTAATTTTTAACTATAAGCACAATTATGTTAAAGGTATGTACTATTGAAAAGTGTGATTAATACGAAGAAAACAGTAAAAGACTAAAGCAGCTGTAATGATGCGATGATTTAAAACAACCAAATGCCTCTGTAAATATTAAGTCAATAACTTTCTTCTGAGATATAAAATGTGCTTGGCACAGAAAATTAATATGATTTCTTGCATGTAAATTACCACATTTTAAACAATAGATATCTCCCCGAACCACTTTAATCTTTGCAGTATTTTACACATAGTACTTTCAAAATCATATTTCATTGTTGACATATTTCAAAAAAAGAAAATGGAATGTTGTAATTCTTTGTATGCTGTTTTCATTCAATTAACTCTATCTTTCTTTTCTAAGCAAACAAGATGGCAATTTACTCAAAGTAGACCCATAATGACATATATCAGCCAGAGTTGAGCAAACACAACATTACCCACACTACACCTTTTAAAATTAAACAACTTTAAATAAAAGCAAACATGAACATAAATAGTGTTTCCCTTTGGAATTTGACTGTTGACAGAAAATGATAAAAACATAAAAATGGTTTGAATTTGTAAGGAAGTTAAATAATTCAGGAAATGTTTTATTAACTGATAGCAGAGCGAACAGGATTTTCGTCTTCCCATTATGCAGCAGTGAAACAATAAAATATGTGAGATGTGACATATTTTTTTTAAAAAAAACTCTTCCTAACTGTATTAAAATTTTAAAATGTAGTTGAAAACCACATTCTTATCAAGAACTTACAAAAGTAAAATTCTGTTTAAATATCTTTTCATTTCCTTTACATGTTTGTTGCACCATTTTCAAAACAGAATATAAAAAGTCTTGGTTCACTCTTAGTCTTTAAAAAGACACTGTGGTTTGTATTTTCAACATAACAGAAATTCAACAGAAGGAAAGCTTGAAACCACAAAGAGATAATCCGTTTTTTATATATAATTCTTTGGGAACTTGTACTGCTAGCCACTTAGGAATATGATTTATTATTGTTATTAAAAATAAATAGAAAGTTGTTTTCTTTCCAATAATATTAACCAAATTTTTTCTCATAATTTAGTAGGAAGATAAGGATTATAGTAAACAGTGTTCTTAAGCAAAATGAAAATGCTAATGTTTAGGATTGTACAAATATACTGATTTCACTAATTTTATATATTAAAATTTTTGATTTTGTTTGCAAAGTGAAACACAGATATAGTACATTAAAATTAGTATTAATTCCCTATCACTTTACAGTCTAATTTAGACATTAATGTTAAAGTGTGTGGAATTATTAGCTCTTATGCCTCAAGCTGAACAGCTATGTGACGTTTTTTTATTCTCAGGTTGTTTTACTAAGAAAAATGAATATAATTAAATGGCGACATTAAGAAACATATGAAGTATGCCCATAGAAGACAGAGGATAGGCTGTGTTAGCTGGCCAGCGTTGTCATTCATCTTAGCTTCTAAATTCTTCACTGTGCCTGCTCAGGGCAATGACCAACATACACATTGAGGAACGGAAGAAACAAATGGGAAAATGAGCTACGTATCCACTTTGACTTCGTTTTTCCTTTTATAAGCTGGCAATTTATAAAATCATTTTAATTTCCCATATATCATAGAACTTTTGAACTGAACTCACAAGTTATTTGGGGTTAAATAGCAGGAATGCAAAATGGACCACTCTTTAGAGATAAAGCTGACAGCATCACTTGTTTGGTACCTAGAACTTCATATATGAATTCAGTAAAACAAAGAAAAAATCATTTATGAATTTCAGTATAACATTTGTTAGCATTCTGCTTCTGGTAGTTAAATCCAAAATAAAAGAAAGGATATTTAAAATAAAACATTTCTACTTTCATCACAATGGCATTATCTGTATGAAGAACAGTTAGAAATTACAATTATGTAAGTCAAAGCAAATAAGCTCTAAGAGTGATGCCATAAAATACTGTTAGTGATAAATATTAACACAAAACAAAAACTGAAAGTATGAATGTTGAGTAATAAATACTTCATTTAATTATTCCAAGGATATGATGTTTTGCATTTTCATGATGAATCTGAGAACAGGAACAAAGGTTCCTTAGGTAGTACTAAATATGTATAGTCAGGTATAAAAGCACACTGACATGATACCTTTAAAATGATGATAAAAGCCGGGCGTGGTGGCACACACCTTTAATCCCAGCACTTGGGAGGCAGAGGTAGGAGGATTGCCGTGAGTTCAAGGCCACCCTGAGACTACATAGTGAATTCCAGGTCAGCCTGGACTAGAGTGAGACCCTACCTTGAAAAACCAAAAAAAAAAAAAATTAGTAAAATGATGATAAAATATTTTTAAAATATTTGTGTGGCCTATTAGAATAATGATGTCTTTTTATTTTAAATAGTTCTTTTGATTATTTTTAGAAAAGTAGAAAAAGTATAACTTAAATTTCAAAAATATTACATGAACATCTGCATTACATCAGTCATCTTCTTTCTTTAGAAGAAAAAGCTTGCAATATATGTATGATCTCTGTTGTAACTGACAATGCGATTATTTAATCTCAAGAGGCAATCTTACATCTACCCTACTTGCATAGCACTTTTGACTTTCTTTTTTTAACATTTTATTTATTCAAGAAGAAATGATAGAAATGAAAGATGTGAGATGACAGAGAGAGAGAGAGAGAGAGAGAGAGAGAGAGAGAGAGAGAGAGAGAGAGAGAGAGAGAACACCAGAGCCACCACCTTCTGGGTCTGGCATATGTGGGTACTGGGGAATTGAACCCTGGGGCCTTAGGCACTGGAGTCAAGTGCCTTAACTGCTGAGCCATCTCTCCAGCCCCATCGCTTTTGACTTTCTATCTGGAGTCATTAATTCACAGACCCTGGAACATGGATAATAGTATTTAATAAGGAAATTCCATAAAAGTATTCTAATTATTGAGGATCAAAGTTAAATGATGTGGGTTGAAAAGATAGCTCAGTGGTTAAGGTGATGGTCTGCAGAACTAGCATCCTGTGTCAATCCCACAGCGCCCATGTGAAGCCAGATGCATAAAGTGGATCAGGAGTTCCTTTAATGGGACTGAAGGCCCTTGTGCATCCATTATCTCTATCTCTCTCTGCTTGCAAATAAATAAATAAATATATATATTTTAAAAGTTGATGTATGGAGAGACCACACAATTTTCTGCCACTGTTGAAATGTTTGATGTGTTAGTTACTGTGTAAGTATATGATGATGGCAAGAGGTGTCATAGTCATTTACCTGAGAAGAAACATTTTTTTGAGTACAGTTTCTGCAAATTTTCCCAGTAGATTGTATACTCAGAAAACCTCAAGAAATATGTTGAATGCTTAATACAGTGTAAGTAAACATATTGTGTCCTAAGCATATTAAATTTAATAAAACTGGATTTATTTCAAGGCAAAACCCACAAAGGAAAATGTCCATTTAAATCATCTATCTTTTCAGCAGTTGGAAAGAGTAGAAAATATGTAGCATATTATAAATCTATCATTGGATTCAAAACAAAATAAAATTTTATGAATTCATATACATGTAAATAAATGTAATAGAATATGCTTCATCTTTTCACTAAACAATATTTATATGATAGTGTTTTGTTCACAAACATAATATATGTTAGCCATTCTTCTATGTGCTAGGGATTTTAAAACATCTGTCTTCATATTCAAGAATATTTTATCATAAATTAACTAGATCACTTAAAATTAATTGCAATGTCCACAGATACATATGAGTGGTAAACTATGAATTAACTATTATTATTACTTTTTGTAAATCTATTTTGTTAGTGATGCATTAATCCAGGGTTTCAAGGCATTCTTATTTGGAGAGAGATTAGCAAAACAACATACAAGGACATGATTTTGTCTGTATTGTTATAAGCTGAATATCTGCCAAAAGTCAAGGAGCAGAGGGACCTAGTTCTTTGTAGTACTACACACTTAACTTTCAAAATTGTTGACTATTTCTCTTACATTCACCTGAATTATCTTCTCTATGGCTCCCTTGAGCAGGCACACGAGAATCCAAAACCCAATGATTCTTACCACAACTTACATTAAGGACACTTCGTCTCATAAAAGTAACATATTAGAGGGCTCTAAAGTCTTTCTCATGGAATGTAGTCTGTTTCCCAAGTTGTTGACACTTATCCTGAGTCTACATCTATGCAATGGAATTTTGAATCCTGAAATCAACATATTTAGAGTAATGGCATAATTGTATAATTTCATATAATAAAATTCTCATTCACAGGACATATTTCTAGATATTAACGTTAAAATATTAGAAAAAAAATAAAAAAATAATGAACCCCATGGCTCAAAAGAAACATCGGGAATGTTTGCTAAGACAGAAATTTTCTATGCACTCCTTCATTGATGATGGTTAAATATATGTGAAAATAACACCACTTTTAATTTCTATTTTGAAATATTTAGGGAAGATCAGTTTTCTCCAATGCATATTTCGATGAGGAATTTAAAACTTGCAAGATTTTCCAACTTGCTAATGTTCTTCATAACCTGAAAATTTTGAGTGACAAGTATTAAAACTAACAATAGCATGGTAAAAATCACCATGAATGTGATTCCTTCATTCATACATGGTCACAATGCCCAGGTTAAAGCTGAATGCAAATGAATAAATGTGAAGTAATAAGGGAATGAAATATTTCAAAAATCAAAATTATAACATTTTCTAAAATATTCAAAACTTCTAAACTAGTGATAGGTACAATTTTTAAGATATCAGTGCCATATAAATACAAACATGTAATAATGAACTGAATAATGATTTTGAAAATAACTTCACTAGAGATCCATATTCCACTCAGTGGACATAGATTTTTACCTTTTAGAAATGAAGGGCATGTGTGAATGTTAGAAGAATTTGTGCTGGTAACCATATATCTTCCAAAGGGATGCTCACCATGGCACTAAGTATTATAGTATTTTGGAAGATATACAGTAATAGCGATTGCTTAATGACAACTTTCCAATGAAAAATTTCTTGCCTAATTAAAACCATGATTATTGATGGCTTCCAGACTGAACTCTGGACTCAGAGTTCGTATCTATTTAGTGTTACAAATCAAACTCTAGTTGTATTCTGGGATTTTGTACGTCCTCAAATCTAGAGCTAGTTCATTATACATGATGTGTTTCAGTGATGCATTATTTAAAACCTATGAATTTTTTTTGCAATTATGGGTGAAAACTAAAGTATTCTTCACTCATGGTGAAGGCTCAATCCTTGAGTAAAGCTGAACCTCTCTTGATGGACTTATGACTTGATTCAGTGAGGCAATCAGTATTGTTAGGGGGAGTGAAAAAAGATTAAATATTAAAGTTATCAACGAAAAAGGTCTTAGCATTATAGAAATACATTATCTTCCTCTATGAATTTAAGAGAAAACAGGAGATAAAGCAAATAGGACCATTACATCCAATTCCATCCAGCTTCCTGATGTCTAAAGACTTCTGTCAATTCTAGTCAACAACATAGATTCCTTCTGTTATCACTTAACCTAATTTTGCTTATATAAAATGTCAAGGTGTATCAGCCAAGCCAATGAAAGCTAAAGGTAGAAAAGTGCTACTGCTAAGGACATAGCTGTGTTGTGCTAAGTTGGTAGAGTCCTGGACAAACACGCAGGAAGGCCTGGTTTTGATACTGTACAATGCATAAACCAGTGTGGTGGTTCCTGCTTGTAATCTCAGCACTTAGGAAGCACAGGCAAGAGGATAAGAAATTTAAAATTATATTTGGCTGCGTAACTAATTAGACAACAGCCTCGGATATGAGACCCTATTTTTTTTAAAGCAAGACTAAAGGAAAGGAATGTTGCAGCAACAAGAATAATCCATGTAATACTGCAGGAGTGTTGATGCAAGTGTACAAGATAATTTGTACTTGTACACATTTATATAATGTATATATAATATATATGTATAATTTATATAATGTATATGTATAATTATATACATTTATATAATGTATATATATAATGTATATGTATAATTTGTACTTGTACACAAGATAAGTCTGGTGAAATTAACTCCTGTACAGAGAGAAGGAAAGCAATGAAGCCTCCAAGGTTTCAGGATAATTCAGGATCTGTGAGTCCAAGCATGATGTGGTATGTGGATATTCCCCCTTCTAAAGAAGACAAGTTTTCAAGTATGTTACTTGCTTCCTATAGCCAATGAATTATGGGCAACACTGACTATAAAAGTGGTTACCATAGGCATGAGTCAAATGTTCATTAATGTTATTCTAAGAAAAGCAAGGCTTTTAACAAATGTGGGAGAAGATCCTTATCATTGTAGCTCCCACCCAATCCCACTAACAAGTTGGGTAAATTTTCTACTTTAACAACCTAATGTGCACTTGAAATAAAGGGGGTTGTTCTGTCATTTGATTTCACATTAAAGGAAGAAGATTGGAAGGAATCTATGCCTTGATATTGTTAGTGCTTATATATGTCAATTTAATTTTCATATACATCCAATAGTAAGTAACATTTCAAGGTAGTCATACGTACAATTAGAACAAGTAAAATTATGTTTCAGTTTGAAATTAGCTCATAACTTTTGGTCAAAAGAGTAAACAGTATGAGTAGAAAGTGTTTGTTTTCATGACTTTAAGAAAGCAATACTATAGACAAATAGGGAGATAAAAGCCATGTGGCAGATACCCTATACTTCAGTTCCCTACACACTTCAGTGGGCATGTATGATCCAACATGCCTCGAATACATTGTGAAATATATTATTGGTGCATTTATTCATGATTAGCAGCTAGTACATAAGAGCTCTGTCACATGTTTATGCTTACAGAGATGTTGGCATTGGGGCCAAAAGACAGAAATATAAGTTCTTGGTGGTTGTTTTGACTCTTTTCAAACACTTAATAGTAACTATAGCTGGCAAATAAGCCATTTTTCAAGATTAATGTAATGACATCTTGGAATATTTTGGTGAATATACAAAAAAGTAACACTTCCTGCCAAAAATTTAAATGACACTCTTCTCTCATGTCCTCCAAGATTCAGGGGACATTTTGGAAGAAAGGCTGGAAAGAGTGTAACAGCAAAAAGATGGGGAAGGCACTTCAGCAAACTATCTTTAGAAGACGAATTGACCTTTTACATCATGATCTTCCCATGGCTTCCATTATCTCCACAAGACCTGATGATGGAGAAAAGAAAGGGTATAGAAAAAGTTATTGGTATGTAATTACAATCAAATTATACTATGTTCAAGCAAAAATTGTCAGGGAAAATGTTTTAAAACTTGGGAAATAGAAGCCACAGATATTACCAGGCATGGAGATGTACACCATTAATCCCAGCACTCGGAATGCAGAGGTAGGAGGTTTGTAGTGAGTTGGAGGTCGCCCTGAGACAACACAGTGAATTCCAGGTCAGCCTGGGCTATATATATATATAAAATAAAAGAAAAGTCACAGATATTGCATCACTATAGCAAGATTCATTTGCCAATTCTGTATAATTCAAAATGCTTTACACTATACAATTCATGTAAGAAATTATTATATTCTATATCAACATAAAACTAGGAACTTCTGTATTGAAATGGATGAACAGGCAATTTTATTTCTCCTATATACATTCATTCACCCAGATAGCAAACAAGAGAGATGACAGAGAGTAGACTGGTGCTACCTCTCACTTCTTTGGTGTGAATACCAAAAGAAAAAGATATTCACATTTTACATCTCCAGCTTCCTGAAGTAAACAAGGAGCTACACACGCCTTGTCTTACACACATCACAAATAACATGAGCACAATTTGAACACTTGCTACAGGCTAAGGACAAGAAGTGAGTTGGTTATGCATTCAGTAGGTCTTGTGAGATTGTGGGAAAATACACAAAACAAGGCATAATTTTAGGGATTAAGGCACTGGCACTAAGGATATCTATAAGAGTTCAAGTCATTAATAGTGTAAAGTCTAACAGATGTATTCAAAATAACTAAGAATAATCAATATTCCTGAAAGTAATTTCAGGAGAATGAGAGCAGAGCAGGGAAGGAATAAAGGAGAGAGAGAGAGAGAGAGAGAGAGAGAGAGAGAGTCTTAAAGATATAATGGATGAAAATTTACCCAATCTATGGAGCTATATTAGCCAAAGGAAATAAAAATAAAAAATACAACTACCAGGTTGAAAAGTTGGATTATTAGGTAGTACTTGCCTGTAAAGAATGCCAGCCTATGTTTGATTCCCCAGGACACACGCAAAAAACAATATTGAAAAAGGTCACACACCTCTGGCATTTCATTACAGCATCAAGATATATTGACATACTTATACATATACATACACACACACACACACACACATATATATATATATATATATATACATTTTTAATGGACAACTACTTTAAGATCCAGAAACCTCCCTTACAAGAATGTGGAAGAGTTAAAATCAAAATTTCAGGTAATGTCTACACCCCCTTGTTCGTTATGTAGCTTTTCACCTCAGCCAAGATGCTGGAGATACTGTATGCATTCTAATCAGGTAACTAGATCAATAAAATATAATAGACACACGCTTGGGTTCACTTATGTGGTATATTTACATATAGCTACATTTGATATATGCACACATATAAGAAAATACTATTTTTTGTTAATAAGAGTGAAACCTTGCCATTTGTGACAGCACACATGAACCTTATGGTATTAAGTTAAAGGCCAGGAAAACCTGGCTGAATACTAGGTTATCCATGGTCCTCTGTCACAAGGACTGATCCAGACGACCCACGGAGGAGGATATCCAGCTGGTTGGGGATGGGGCGGGGAGCATCGGAGAATTGGGGATAACAACTCATTGTTTGCCCACTAAATAATGTAACTGATTATGGACAATAAAAAAAAGAATAAAAAAAGAATCTGGATGCAGGGCAGACATACACTGCACACGTATGCAAATGTGAGACTTAGAAACCAAGAGCAAAGATTAGCCTTCTACATACTGATGACGAGTTGCTCTTCTTTTTTCTTTTTTCATATTTATTGTCAATAATTAGATACATTGTATGAGCAAGTCTTATGATGGTGCCCCAATTCCCTCCTTCCTGTCTCCACCCACTGACTGGGGGCCCTCCTCATTGGGCTTGCTGGACTGCTACATTAGCCAGTATATGTAATGAACATATTCTAGATATCACCTTCTAACAGTATTCCTATTATGTTGTGCACTAAAAATGTTATACGGGGAATTGGGGATAACAACTCATGGTTGGCCCACTAAACAATGTAACTCATTATTAACAATAAAGAAAAAAATGTTTTAGAAGGCATATTTATTAGTATTTTTCCCACAATGAAAAACAAAGTCAAATGTAGAAGTGATCACTATACTTCAGTAATTACCATATAAATATTTATTACAAGGACATACAAAAATAGAAAACTGGTCTAGACATCAAAGCATCCATTTGGATATGGTTTTGCTATTCATGGAAATTTTTGAGTGAAATATTCCTGTTCTCTTTAATATTACTACATTCTAAACATATAAATTGGAGTTTTTGATCATGGTAAGACCCACTGTTAATATGTGATATATATCATTCCACTGATTAATATACAGACTTTTATAAATCATTGTACATTAATACTGAAATCAATTGTATGACTTATCATCTAGTATACTCTACACATTATATATACAATTGATAGTCTGAAATCAAGGACATTTCACTTTATAAAAATTATACAGCAATTTGGAACAGAAATACAGATAAAATAAACACTTCGTATCCATGATGAATCTAATAAGCTTTTATATTTGAAATGCTTCTTGTATTAATTATTCTTATTTACTTATTCATAAATAGCATGTTAGTATGGCTAACATAGTTATATAATAACAGAAAAACTTATATTCAGACTTCTATATGAAAAGAGTGCAAAGAGATGAGATCATGAGCATTCCCTCAGCATTCTTGTTATGGCCTCTGTGGAACCCCTGTATTACAGTCATTCTCCATGTTCTCTTGAACATGAGCTTCTCAACTCCCAGTATATTAGAAAGGTTGACCCTCGTGGAGCTGTTCATTTTTCTTGATAACATAAAGTACAAGATTCAATAGGTCAGTTTCCACTCTGAGAAATCAGGATTTTTAAAACTTTTTGTGTGTGTGAATCCGCCAATGATATCAGCTCTTTTTAACAGGAGGAGCTTGAGTAACAGTTAAATAAAAACTTACAACTTCTTTTTCTTATATTTCAGTGAAACATTCTGTATTGACAAGAGGAGACTAGATACTTCACCTATTGGGAAGAAGTATCTTTATAATATATAAAGGCTCATGAGCTATGATAGAAGGGGTAATATGTGGGCAATAAAACTGACAGAGTGTTCTACTTTGGAATGACAAGGAAATTCACATATTATTCCATCATTTCTTGAAAGTAAGTTTTAGCCAAGATTGTAAGAAAAACAAGCTCTGGTCATTTGCAGAAAAGGTGAGGTTTAGAGTGAAGTAATTGTTTTTAGACTTGATATCTTACTTCAAAATAAATATTCCATAAAATCTAATGAGAAATCAACATGTCATTGTGCAAACAAACCTAACAATTTTTAAAGACTAATGATAGAATCAAAAATAGCTAGAGATGTGACTCACTGGTAGAGCACCTGCTTAGTGTGTGCAAATCCCTGAGGATGACACTTACCTCTTCAAAAATACAAACAAAAACAAAAAAAACCCCAAGGATTTGTGGCAGAAGAAAACATCATTTTACTCTCTTATTTAGAGTAAATTTGATATGTTAATCTTTTTGGATATAATTCAATTTTGTAGTATAAAAAGTATAAAAATATTTTGTATCTCTCATATTATTTCTTAATGTCAGCCATTGCTGTATGCACCCTTAGATTTTTTAAAACACATTTTATTGGCTTAAATATATATATATATATATATATATATATATATATATATATATATATATATATATATATATATATATATATATAACAATGTGCTCAGTATCATAAGTTATTAGAGAAAACCATTGAAACCAGGATGACATTCCCTTTTATGCATTAGATATCTCCCCCAATGGCTCTTACATTCTTTCCATCACCTCTTCCACAAATTTCCCTGAGTCATGGTAGGTGACTAAATTTTGCATAGTTATGAGGCTTGTAAGTGTCTCTGGATTTGTGTTTTGGACTATTTTGGTCACCCTTGGTGCCTCTCTCCATTATCGTTCCCTAGGTTATCTGCCTTGCTGTGGGAATAGCTCTTTTGCTCATCATCCCACTTCCTTAAGAGGTTGCCTCAGGGCTCTAAATGATGTTTGTCTCCTGCTTAGCTGTCCCCCATCAACTCAGGTCCCATTGGTGGAGGTTGGTTGTCCACAGTTGTCACTGATTTCTGAAAAAATATAGAGTCTCTAGCGGAGATTGAGATCATTATTGGTCAACTGAGACAAATATTGCTAGGTTGGTGAGCATTTGGAGGGTGTAGCCTTTCTGAAGACCTATGATTAGTGAGGACTTCCTCATGGAGATGGGGTCTTGGTCCCCATTCAAGGTTGCCTTGAGTCCCCATATCAGTCAAGGGTTCCCTGCCACTGAGTGGATCTCTTAGCCAGTTAGCTAGCTGTTGATTACCCACCTAGTTTGAGCACCACTATTGCAAAGATGGGCAATTCTTATATTGATGTCTGTGCCATATAGCAGTGTGTTCTGCATTCTCAGACCATAGGTCAACGTAGCTTTGGTCAATGTAGCTTGAGGATGTCCCTGCATTCTTGAAGTATCTTTGTCCTGGGTCCCCTGGCAGCTCATGCACCACCTTCCAGCATTGCATAAGCTGCCTTCTGGGAGCTGGATTCCTTTCAGGATTCAGCAGGGTCTCTCAGTGTTGTGTGACAGAAGTCTGTGGAGTCTTCAGCAATAGGGTCTTATCTTTTGCCTGAGGTGGGTATTCAAGGGCTGTGACAAAAGTTTGTCTTGTTTTAGGGAACATGTTGTTGATTCTGATCAACAGCTCATTGTGGGTTGTAACTACTTACTGGATCTAGGAGCCAAAAGTCAGCATCCTTTGTACTATAGGTAGGCTTCAAACGCCCCACCCTTTGGGCCCTCATCACCCAATGATGTTCCTAGCTACCTCCAGAACTTGTACAGAAGAAATGATTCTATGGAGTCAGATTCTTGTTAGTTTAGGTTTGTATGTACCCTTACAATTTTATGTAGTTTATGTTGCTAAAAAGTTATGAATGAATCCACGTTATACTTTATTTAACATAAATTGCACAACTTTTTCTGCTATCATATTTACCCAGAAAACATATTCTGCTTATTTCATCATGTTATATTCTATTTACTAACATAATTTAAGCATATACTTTCAAAATATAAAAATAAAAAAGTAAAGGGCTTATATAGAGCATCTAATTTGATTTAAAGTCAATATTAAGCCCTTGCTTACAAAATAAAATTAATTTCTAATCACGCAGGTGAATATAATGTCTACATATCAGTGTGTCTCTGAGTTCTTTAAAAAATTAAATAAAATATGCTTAAAATAGGCTGCCTTGCTTGATTTTTTTGACATGTACTCTATCTATACTGGTATATTTTCCTTTTTCATTTTGCCATCGCTGGAAGGCAAAAAAAAAACATTTTAAAACAAGCAAAAGAAGTACACTAAATAGTTATGAATTCTTCATGAAATGGGAAAGGGGATGGCGGTATTGATTATTTCAGTGCTAGAGATGCTCCATGGCTATAAGAGTGGCACCTTTTGAAGTTGTATTTTCTCTTTTAGGCTGTTAAGGTACTTTTTAATGAATCAATTCAGTCATTTAGTCAATAAAAGGACCCTTGCTTCCTTAAACATTTAACATCATTTCACAAGTTCTTCATTTCTGAAAGAGAAATAGTTAAAACATTTGACATAGTTAATATTAATTAAAATTCACATCTTTCACAAAGATACATGCTGCCCTACTCCAGCTATGACACATCTTATTTGTTTACAAACTTATAGAGACACAAAGGAAGAAATTCTCTGGAAATGTCAATGGAATAAAACACTGTCATAGAATAATGATCTCTTGTTCCCACATAAATGCCTGGGGAAAACCAAGATGTTCATTTTCAAAGCAGGAAACATTGATCCACTGGGTATGTCTCATTAAAACGACTTTATTTTATGCCATCAAATAGCTGATGTAAATTTAGTCATTTAGTCTGAAAAATGGGGCTTCCAAAGGCTGACAGTTGTATGCTATACACTGCTAAGTGGATAAAAATCACATTTCCTTTGGTTTATTTGTCAGGACAACAGAATTAAGTTTGTTTAAGGGCCCAATAAGGTTTAATATTAGCAACTTAGAAATGGTATATACTGATTTTATTTTACTTTGATTTCTTCTAAGTATGCCTTTTTCCAGTACTAATCATCATTCAGTTCCATAGCTCTGAGTTATATGCATTCTACTGAGAATTCTGTACATTGTTATACATCACAAAGTAGGCAACTACCAAAACATCTAAAGATTTGTGGGCAATGACTGTTCAAATGAAGGTAAATGATACCATAATAAAAAATGATGGGCAATCATGCCTGGTTTTGATAGTATTTTAATCTGAACTGCAAAAGGAAATGCCGGCCAGAGCTCCTGGGAGAAAGACGGAGAAGTACAGATTTATATGATCAAATCATGTGCATGTAAATACATATAACACTATGCACAGAGGACCTGCAGGTGGACACATTTCACATGATAGATAGTGACATAATTGTTCAAACAAGGTCTGTACCTGACCTTATGATGAATGCGGCAGACAATGTACCCCGTTGGCACTTCTCTTGGTTTTAGCGATATCGAGTAATGGATTCAGAACCATTTTGAATTTTTTATTCTTTTAAAAGAAAATGAGTTTCTCATTACCTCTACTTCATGGCTGGTAAATGTGATGATTTTATAACATCAGAGCACATGAAACTGTGAAAAAAAAGAGCCAAAGAAAGAAATGCTTTCTATTAAAAGGCTATATATATGCTTTCTTTCTAAATGAGTTCGATAAACAGTAGTACTTCTGAAAGAAAGGCCTTTAAAGATAATATCAATAAGATAAAAGCTTTACATAACATCATAAGAAATGTCAGTTTATATCAGTTTATGAAGTTACTTCAAGGAGATAAATTTCTGTGAGAAAAGATGGGCTCATGCCATGTTATTAGTCTTCAGAACATCACTCAGAATCTGTGTATGAGGTTGAGAAGACATGGGGTGGGTTAGAAGGCACTGTAAGCAGTAAAGAGAAAAAAATAAGAACGTGGATGATTTTGTTGAAAAACGAAAACAAAAAGGGTTCATGTGCCAGTGAGCCAGATTTTGAATGTCCTTGGACACAAAGAAAGCTCTTCCTGGTGGGGCAACTACCAGGAACACAGCTTCTATACAAAGATTGACCCAACTCTTCCAAATGAGATGATTCTAGCTTTATAAAGTAGATTATAGGTGGAGAACATGGCCAAGTGCTTCTGTCCAGGTTGACATATTATGGTCTTGGCAGATCGTTGCCTATATCCTTGGACATAAGAACAACTGTGCATAGTTTAACTATAAAATCAACTTGCAAGAGGTGTAATTTTGTCAATACCCAATCTCTTCCTTCTAGAACACACAATAAATATTGGTTGAAGGAGTCTTTTTACACCTAACCTCTTCACATTCATATGTTTTAAACAGCAAAGGCAAGCCAAGTCTGCTGTTCTATTCCTCCCTGTTTTGACAGAATGTGAGCTTATGGCTTTATTTTTTTTTCTCATTTGAGCCTTTCATATTTTTGCACGTTGTGTGTCCCTTAGTAAAATTTGATTCAAGGGCTGGAGAGATGGCCCAGCAGTTGAGGCACTTGGCAGCAAAGCATAACAATCATGTTCAATTTTCCAGTGCCCACGTAAAGCCAGATGCACAGTGGCACATACATCTGGAGTTCATTTTCAGCAGCTGGAGATCCTAGCATGCTCATTCTCTCATTCTCTCTCTTTCTCTCTCTCTCTCCCGCTCCCTCTTTTCTCTCTCTCCCTCTCTGCTTTAATCTAGATAGAAATATTTGGAAAAAAAAAACAATTCACTTCAAGAAAAAAAGGAGCAAAATTATTTCTTTCTCTTTTTACCTGGTAACATGTTCCATGATTACTGTCCACCTGCTGTGTTCCTACTAAACTGTGGCTCACTCAGAACACTTCAAATTCAATTGTTTTCCTATTATCAAATGGTGTTATAGAAAAATTTCACCTGTTTGATAGAACTTATTAAACAGAGCTTCAATTGACATCGTTAAAATTCACAAATGAGAAAAGAGGCTGCACTACTTTTTTAAATGATAGCTCAACATCTCAAGAGTCATTCATGAAACCATTGTTACTCATCTGCCCACTCATAGTTTTACACATTTTAGCAAGAGCTATTTTCTCTAAATCATCTACTATCTTAGATACATTAGAGAAGACACATTTCCTTTCAAACCTATTTTTAGTGATTCTCTAGCTCAGAAAAAAATCAATTAAGATGTACTTAAATAGGCTAATTTAGGATCAAAACTACAATAAGTAGGACTAACATTTTCTTGATTTTATTTCTAAAAGAAAAGTGAACTGAGGATACATACTGGCACTTTTAACTGAATAAATCAATACAATTCCAAATCATTCTGCATTATTTTAAAGTGCCATTGTTTAAAAAATCTATAGTGATTAATTTATGAACTCCTATAACCACTTAATACCATTGTTTAACCTTTGGAAATTTTCATAATTATAAAAGGCTCAATAAGTACTATAATCTCAGAATTACTAACTTCCTTTCAAGTAAAGGAGCGCGTACAAAAGGCTTAAATCCTTAAGTTTTCTGGCTAAATTCCTCATATCGTCCTTTCTGTGTCCGTCAGTCTTCTGTCATAAGATGAAAACCCATTATGCTTAACAATTCCAAGAATAGGTTGGGATTTTTTAGCAGTTTTCATTGTGTGATTTAAATATACTTTTTCAGGAAGCAGAAAATGTTTTGCTACATTCAGCAAATACATAATGCATTGTGTACTCTATTCCAATGTACTTCTAGAACACTAAGAGAACTTGGAAAAGAATATTCATCTGTGACATAATGAGATTGTTTACAGTTCCTACACCAAAGTACTGGCTTGTTGCTACATATATGTAGTGTATATCTGCATATGCATGTTTATAATTCATGAAAACTAAAACATTTTAGGACCATTTAAACTTTTTAACTACACAAAATTCAAAATATGTAATACATGTTTTTTAGTAAGAAATGCACAAGTTCAATAGGGAGTAGCTAGCATAAATCAATAAACAGCATCAAGGGCATATAATCTAAAAATTTATACACTAATAATTTCTATAACATCTAAGAGAAGCTAAAGATATTTGCATAAAAAGTAAAAAAAGAAAGAATCTAAATGGCAAGTTATTGTTTTACTTTGTATTCACAGACATATTTAAGGTTTACATTATAAGGATAGGAAAAAGGTTTTCCAGATCATTCAAAGAGTGGACTAACCTGAAAACAGAGGTTTCTTAGTTACCTAAATCAGCCATATTCACAAACGTACAATTTTATTCCCTTAAAGATCTGGAGTTCCTCTCTCTCTCTCTCTCTCTCTCTCTCTCTATATATATATATATATATATATATATATATATATATATATATATGAACATTCATGATGCGGACAAAAGACAATCTTGGGTGTCCTTTCTTAGCTGCAATCCAGCTTTTATAAAACAAGATTTCTGGAAGTCACCACATAGGCCAGAAGAACTGGCTTGTATCTACTGTCATGTCTGCTCTGCACTGGAAGCGCGAGCCCTTGCAACCAAGTTCAATCTCATGTCTTCATGCTTTTGTATGACAATTTCCTCTGAATATTGAGGACCACTCCCCAAAGTTATTGGGATTACCAACAACTGTGGAAGGGCACACATTGACCAACGTTAGTGAGCAATTGAAGCATCCTTTCGTGTGGGGAAGAAGCTCAGGGACTCAGGAAGATAAGAAGTCTGAGAAAAGTTTGTAAGAAGCCTCCCTACAGCTGCAAGAAAGGAAAACAGCCACTTGGGGAGGGGATTGCCTGCAAGAGTAGTGTGTGCTCAATATTCTGTGGTTGTTCAGTGTGCTCTAGACACAGATCCTGTGAGTCACCAGCCATACTGGGTGGGCCTGTGAGTCCTCTGTGCTTCTGTAAGAACCTGTCAAATTGCTCTGTTAGTATCCCCCAAAACTCATTTGTAAACCAAAGCTGGATTTGGTGTAATTGTCCTTTGGTCTGTCGTTTGTACCCTATCTGGGCTGAAGATATGTTATTTGCATCTTCTCAGGGAAACTTTCCCTGGGCACATACTTAAGTAAGCAAGCATTTTGCCAGGTGAGCACTGGAAACCATTTTGATGATTAAGACAGCACAGGAAGTGTGAGTTTTGTGATAGCTAGGAAAGAAGCTGGGGGACTTCATCAATAAAGTTCTGGGGTGCAAAAGAACTCTGTAATGCATAGAGCAATTTGGTTATACCATGTAAAAACTATCAATGTTTCCCCTGATGCAAACCCTGGACTCAATGTGTGAATCAGGCTTGTGAGTTGCCTGTTTTGAATATCAAATCATATTTTAGATATATTTAAGACATATTTAATCATATTTGAGACATAGTTCCTTGGCTGGAGCGATTGCTTAGTGATTAAAGGCCTTTGCTTTCAAGGCCCGATGGTCTGGGTTCAATTCCCCACTAGAATCCACATGAAGCAAGATATACACAGTGGCACATGCATCTGGAGGTCTGTTCCAGTGACAGGAAGCCATACCTGCCAAATTCTCTCTCTCTCTCTCTCTCTCTCTCTCTCTCTCTCTCTCTCTCTCTCTCTCTCTTTCTTTCTCTCTGTCTCCCTCCCTCTGCTTGTAAATAATTTTCTTCCTTCCCTCCCTCCCTCTGCTTGTAAATAATTGAGAAACACAGATAGTAAAAATAAGAGAGTTCCTGGTTGTGATGGCAGTAGTAGTTTTTATTTTCTTGCTGCATAAGTCAGCTTTCTTGGAAGGCTTCCTAGTCTTCTTGGTTAGGCCTTTTATACTAAACACCATCCCAGCTATAACTTCCACTAGGAGCATGGAGTTTCACAGCTGTAATACTCACAAGTGAGCATTTGGAAGAAGTCCCAGTCCTACTGGTGGTGATAATCCAGAGCACATGTATGTACTGCTTCTAACACAGGGCTGGAGAAGGGCAGCCAGTGTCCCTTAAATTTAACTGGAAATCAGGCACAATGATGAATATCTGTAATCCCAGCACTACAGAGGCAGAGGTATGAGGATTACCATGAGCTTGAAGTGAGCCTGAGACTACATAGTGAATTCCAAGTTAGCCAGAACTAGAGTGAAACCTTACCGTGAAAAATCAAAAAATAAAAAGTAATAATTTTAAAAGTCAATATTTCGTAGTGATAAATCTGAAAGTTACTGTAGAGTTTACTGTCTAGAAATATTACAGTTACATTGATGACAGTAAAGTGTGAAGAGACTCAACTTGTCTTGATATATTTTATATTTCACTGACATTATCAGAAATAGACCAAGAGCCTACCTTGAAAAATTAAGGAAAAATATTCACTGGAACCATGAGAAACTCCTTTTTGTTTAGCGATTTCCACAGTAGATCAGTCATTCTACTAGATGGAAAGTTTATATAGGGGATCAATTCAAGGCTCCCAACTTCTCAGATGCTTGTTTTTCTAATCAAGATTAACACAGTTTCATCATTGTGTATCTCCCCACTTAGTATAACCCCCCACCTAATATCAGGAGGCTTTACCTGATGTGTATCTGTACTGTTGAGGGTTATTTGTTGGGAAGAAAGCCAACTCTGCTTCTCACTCCATCTCTCCAGAATCTAGACATAGGATATGTGTGCTCATTTAGTGACATCTGACTATAACCCAAACCAAAGTGTTCATGACAAGGACAGATGTTCCTAAACCACGCAAGTAGTGACTGAGGAAAAAATGCACCATAGTTAGTGTGCTAATAACCAAAAATATTGTCAGAGAATAGTGGTATGAAGGCTGGCAGGACTAGACCAGAAATACTTTATACAAGAAATATTATTATAAAATCAATTGAAAATATAAGTCTTTGAGATACAAAAGTGAGAAAAATGGAAAAGGTAAGGGAATTATGTCAACTATTAATTTTAAATATTTGGATTATTGATATTATTGCAATCATTAACAAAAGTCCAAGTGTTTAATGTAACTACTCATGTTAGAGTAGTTGTCAATATCTCTTACACAATATTAAAACCTTTATGAAATCCTGGGGAATGAGGCTTTAAATCTTGAATTATCTTGAGTTTTAAAATGTATTTCCCTCAGCTTCAGAGATATATCAAGTTCTTCCGACTTACACTTTGTGCATATTAAACATTGGCTTAGAATATTCCTTAGTTGATAGTTTGTTCTTCCTGAAATGTTGCCTCTAGAGAAATTCCTAATGACAACCAATCCTCAAAGCACTTTATTACAACTGCTTATCAATTAATTAATGAACAGAGGGATATCTTTAATGAAGCTTCTCACCTTTTTGGGGAAGGCCAAATTAAAATCAGAAATCCCCTCTAGTGTGAAATAACAATTTTCCACTTTAAGTTAAATGATGTTATCAAAACCAAAGTACCAACTATGCACTTCCATTTACTTTCGGCCTTTCCAATATCCATCATTTCCAAAAATGACAGCACCAGGGATAACCGTTGTTGAAAATACCCTTCATGTTGCATACTGGACTTAAACTTCCATCATGTCTCTGGCTCAGCCACTGCTATTCAAATAGAGAAAATGAGGAGCTCTATTTCATACTGTTTTATTTCTAGTATGTAGCTTGTGAAGATTGCATTTCCTTCAATCTTATTCTTTTGAGTACAAGTTTTATACAGTTGAAATTAGGAAGCAAATATTTCTTTACCTCAGGAATGTAAATCTTATTATGTCCAAAAATAATATACTTTGTATAATATACAATAAAAAATCAACTTTGATGTAAATAGTGATAAATACTCTAAGGATACTCATGATCATGGAACATTTTCTCAGTTTTGAAATTTTGTTTCTGGATTGGACCATGGAATTCCTGTGCGAATTCCTGATTGTTATAGTAAAACATATGTCTAATAATTATCTATGTTATATGAAATAGCTCCTATATCTTATTTTTACTTTTAGTCAATGATTATGTGTTATTAATAACAAGACTATGATTAATGATGCATTTATTTGAAATGAGTTGAAATTATATCAGTAAATTAAATTTTTTAAGAAGGTACAAATTAGAGCTAAGAGGATATTTATTTCTGTTTGCAAATAGTAACTAATCGAGTAGTTTCTGAGTTACTTTCATGTGTGAATCAATCAAGTCAATTATCATTACTTCAATTTTCCAATCATACCATGATTTAAATAGCGTATTTATTCTCTTCAGTTTCCCTCACTGTCTTCTGTCATGTTTCAGAAATCACACATAGTTGAAATACTTGAAAGCAGTTGCTTAAAACAATTTTAATCAAGGCTTCCCTATAGCTCCTGCTGTATAATCTTGAAATATACAAATAAAAATCATTCTTTAACCTCACAAAACACATTTGAATGGAGACACCTGAAAAATTCATAAATGTAATGATGAAAATGTGATAGAAACACCAAAAAAGTCTATTTTGGAATGAATTACTGCAATCACTAGTACCATTATTGTTATTACTATTTTTATTACCCCATATTCCCACCCTGGAGCCAAAGATAGTCTTGCATTTGTGACCTTCCTGTTTTATTCTCCCATACACTATGAATAGAAGCATAGACATCACTTACAGCTAAATACTTCTATTCAGATCTTTACATTCTTCTTCATGATTCTATATTTTATAATGTGATTTCAAAAGTCCATGCCAGTTACCACATTTATGAATTAATTATATCTTAAAGTTTCTTGTTTTTTTTTATTAAAATGATAAGATTTTGGTTTTATGGGTGCTAGCAAAGATACACATTAAACATGGGTTTGATATACAAACATACGTTTGAGGCTTCTTGATACGGGTGGCATTAAAAAGAAATCTTTGGGTGATTCTATTTGTAATAGCTAAAACTTTTCCATTGAAATTAATAGGTTCTAATTGACAAAAGTGCTCCACTGAAATGTTTGGGTCTTAATAGTGATTAAACTGGAAAGAGTGCACATGTATATAGATCATGCAATAAGAGAAGGAAAGAGCCTATTCAATCACTGAGACTAAGCTGTCGGCTTCAGTAGAATATAGTCCTCAAATAGAGGACAAAGCATTTGATCTTAGCCAAAAGGCCAGGAACAAAAGCTATTTTAATTTATTGCAATTAAAATGAATGGGATTCAATCTAACACATTTATGAGAATGTGATAACTATCGAATCACATTCATTTCAGTGGGGTGTGTTAGTCATCCAATTCTATTCATTTCCATGGGGATCCATTATTTATTGAATCACATTTATTTAAATGGGGATTCATTAGCTAAAAAATCTAATTAGTTTCCATGTGCACGCATTAGCTATCATGTCATCCTTCCTTTCAAAGACAATTCTCTAGTTATCAAATCCCATGCATTTATGTTTGGATTGGTTTCTAGAGTTTGAAAAAGCTGTTATTCTTAATTAAATGGTTGCAATAAACTGTTATCGTTGCTATACTGTTGCATATTTAAGAGTATTTTCTAAATATCCAAAGCTTTAGTCATCCTAGCTTTCAGTAGCTAAATTAAATCATATCTCAAAGAGATAAAACATTCATTTAACAGATAGATGTCCAAAGGACCAACATGATTTTTAAAACATAAGCATGATTTCTAGGTCACATTCTTTCATTGTTTTTTTCTTTCTTTTCTTTTTTTGCTGAAACCTAGACATTAGGGAAAGTGGCCGGGTTCAGTAATGATTTTAAAATGGGAGGGGCAAATAATAACCTGCTGAGAAGGCCTAACATTAGTCCTTGATCATTAAGAGTTATATACACTAAGCTAATATCACAGTATGTGTCATAAGAATGACAATTGGATGCATTCCACTGCCATTTCTTGGCTGCTATTCTAACTTTTTATTATATATATATATATATATATATATATATATATATATATATATATATATATATATATAATAAAAAGCAAATATATATTATATAATAAAAATTTATATATTACACACATATATATGTGTGTGTGTATATATGCTTTGGAAAAATTAGAACTTTCTTACACAAAGCTTTGTTATTCAATGTTAAGCAGATCACTGAATTTCCCACTTTTGAATTAGATTGAGGAAGTAATGAAGTTACCTTTTGATAGTGTATGGAACTTTCTTAAATTATCTTGATAATTATATAATATACACAGGCAATAATTTTTAAATAATATTTTTCTCTGGCTTTAAACAATTCTTTAAGTAATAAAGTAGTATAAGTCACCTTAGTTTATGAGAATTCCAGAAACATAGTACCAAGAGAAAAATATTATAGGAGTAATACTTTAAGAACAGACTGCCACCAAAGACCTGCTGGATTACATTGTTTCCTACCTTGCAATAATTGAGTTCATGCATACACCTTAAAAGCCCACTTCCTACTTAATCTATTTAGTAAACACAGCTGACCTGTTCACTTTAAACAATGTTTCTCAAGGTATCGCCTGTTTTTTTTTTTTAGTAGTAGTAGTAGTTCTTCCCAGTAATTTAAAACTTACACATGTTTTCCTTAACAAAGTTGAGTTTAGTCTCTTCCCTTTTGAAATAGTCTAAAATAAAGTCTTCTTTGTTTGTTTTCTACTCCAATATTTATCTGACAATATTTATCTTCTTTGTGACAATATATACACACTATTTGTCA